>JAXGGA010002731.1:0-115847 GCA_038373865.1 Uloborus plumipes | reverse complement strand
TCGTGAATAGGTGTTAAAGTATGCTTAAAATAACACTGGTCGACAGTGGTTCACTAACAACAACCAAATTATTATTTTTATTACGTATTCATATCGTTGTTTAAATACCTGCAAGTAAAAAAGTCCCACCACGTCTCAATTTTCCGTAATAAAAAAAATAATTTTTTACTATTTTTTATGATTTTCGCACCAAATGCCTATTTTTGGAGGGAAAAGGAGCAAAATATTAACTCCTAAATTTTTTTGGAGGTGAAGAGAGACTCAAAGTCCGAAATCATGACCACCGATAATAAAAAGGGAGGACGAGGGGAGTGTATCCCCTCAAAATATGCAAAAAATCATGAAAAGTATCTTTTTATTCTGGTTTCTTTAATATGACGTTTCAAAAAATTTTTCTGGTGTAAAATCAGAGTATAAGACCCCCTCCTATTATTCCTATGCCCAAAAAATTTTTCGCGCTGTAAAATAAAATTTAAAAAAAAATTTAAAAAAAACGATCTTATGACTGACGCACGCTTCATCAGTATCACGCATCACGCAGTATCAGAGGGGGCGGGGGGGGGGATGCTTTCAGCAAAAAGTGGAGAGTGATGGAGAGGAAAGGGGCCATATTTGGATTTTGGAGGTAATTTTACATAAGAACCAGCCAGAATACGCCATCTTTCTGAAGACCTGCGATGTGTCTCGTATTTAGCGTGCGACAGTCATAAAATCGGTTTTTATTTTATTTTTTATTTATTTATTTTTATTTTTTACTTAGGGGAGTACACCCCCCTAAGAACCCCTTCTTTGCTATTAGTGATCATGATTTTAAACTTTGAGTCTCTCTTGAAACTTCAAAAAAAGTTAGGAGTTAGTATTATGATCCTTTCCTCTTGAAAAAAGGTGTGTTTGATATGTTTTTCCAGTTATGTTCAGTACTTTTTAGAAATTCATAACAAAAAAACTGTACGTGCTACAGCTTTTTTACTATTATTTTTTAATTCTACACTGCAAAATTAGTCAAAAACAGTTAATTTCATCTTTGTTAGGGAAAAAAAGTGAAAATTTGTCGACTAGTGTAATTTTAACTACGCTATTAAATAAGACGAGTCACTTATTTTATGTTACGATTAATAAAAAGTCTTATTTGAAATCATATGCTTAAATTGGACCATCGGTCCAATAGGAAAATTTTTTCGGTCCAATAAAGGAAAACACGCCATTTTTTATTCTTCAGCTCATTGCTCTGTCAAAAATTATCACAATCGGGCATATAAATACATCAATGTAATCCTTATTAAACACAAATTATAATACTGTAACAGCATTTTACCGCAATTCACAAGTTTTTGAGTTATCCTTCTAGAAACTAGTCCACAAAATAAGATTTCGCACGTTTTCAACACAAATCAAGCCGTAACTCACGCTAAACAGTTCGAAGACTGGTGAAACTTCATACACATTGATTTTATTCCCAAAACTTCATATTTTTACTGTTAAAGTGTAGCACAGATCTCGGTACTAGATTTTAAGCTCGAGGTCCAATTTAAGCATTGGTCCAATATAGGCGGTCTTCCCCTAAGTACTAGAACTGAAATAATACATCAGTTACAATGCAAATATCGATAAAATTCTGATAAAGGGTGAAAATTGAACTGAATTATCAGTGATATCAAGGAATACTAGCTGGACATGCATTCACAATAATACAAAGCATATTTAGCCCAAAAGGTCATTTGAAATTTCCTGCGGGACATATATGTTCCGGTGGTTTGCGAAAGGGTTAAATCATTGTAAAAGCATTTGATACAAATGCTTTTACTTATGCAAGGTTCTTCGAGTGCTGTCGACACAAAGCGTCAGGCAGCTCAGCTGGAAAGGCATTTGGAATGGACTTTTGGAAGGGACGTGTGGTAACAGGATGAGAGACGGAGATATTGGGGGTGGCCGGTTGAATTAACCCATTTTTGCCCAATTTTTTTAAACATTTTTTTTTTTCCATTTTTATCTGCTTAAAACTCTTACTTGGATTCGTTTGCATCGTAGGCTGAAAATAGTTCACCGTTGCCAATTAAGTTATTTAACATCCTGTTTATGGGATATTTTGCAGATATATGAGCGAAATACGACCTTACTTTGACTTTACTTCTGCAAAGTAACATTACAGAAGGCCTCTCTGGTCAATTTTAAGCAAATCATTTTAAAATAGTTTAATTTTATAAAAAATAAGTTCGCGAAAAAAAACTTACTTTCTGTGGCTATCCATGCTGGAATCGTTGCTTGACTGATTTGTCTGAAAATAGCTGTCAATTAATAAACTCTGATGTCCAAATAGTGGCTCTAACTGGTTTTCTCAAGAAGAATGACTATTTAACTTGTGAAAAACAGCTTTAGTAAAATGATATACCCATTACAGGATTTTGTATGCATTTACTAACACGCATCCCGTTTTTAGCCTACTTTCCCGTTAAAAATAAAAGAGACGAAAAAAGCATTAAAATTGGCTTAATGCATCTAAAAAATGTCGCCAAGTCCAAAAAATATCGCCAAGTTCAAAAAATATCGCCAAGTCCAAAAAATATCGCCAAGTAAAAAAAAGTCAAAAAGAAACAAAAAAATGAAATAAATATCGAAAAATTAAAAATTTGAAAGTAGGGTATTGAGATGGGGAATTTGTGTGTCGGTCGGTCTGTCGGTCGGTCGGTCTGTCGGTCGGTCTGTCGGTCTGTCTGTCCCCCCCTAATAACTTTTGAATGAACATTCCGATTTGGACAAACTTTTTTTTGTTGGAAAGATCTCGGCGAGTACAGCTCATTCCCGTATTTGATTTTTCGATTTGAACAATTTTTGGTTCAACTTTGAGCCGTTCAAACAACCGGTCCCGCGATACTAACTTTTGAATGAACAGTCCGATTTGAACAAACTTTTTTTTGTTCGAAAGGTCTTTTCAAGGAAATATCGCCAAGCTCAAAAAATATCGCCAAGCCCAAAAATATCGCCGAGTCCAAAAAATATCGCCCAGCCCAAAAAATATCGCCAAGCCCAAAAAATATCGCCAAGTCCCAAAAATATCGCCAAGTCCAAAAAATATCGCCAAGCCCAAAAAATATCGCCAAGCCCAAAAAATATCGCCAAGTCCAAAAAATATCGCCAAGCCCAAAAAATATCGCCAAGTCCAAAAAATATCGCCAAGCCCAAAAAATATCGCCAAGCCCAAAAAATATCGCCAAGTCCAAAAAATATCGCCAAGCCCAAAAAATATCGCCAAACCCAAAAAATATCGCCCAAAATATCGCTAAGCCCAAAAAATATCGCCAAGCCCAAAAAATATCGCCAAGCCCAAAAAATATCGCCAAACCCAAAAAATATCGCCAAACCCAAAAAATATCGCCAAGTCCAAAAAATATCGCCAAGCCCAAAAAATATCGCCAAGTCAAAAATATCGCCAAGCCCAAAAAATATCGCCAAACCCAAAAAATATCGCCAAGCCCAAAAAATATCGCCAAGCCCAAAAAATATCGCCAAACCCAAAAAATATCGCCAAGCCCAAAAAATATCGCCAAGCCCAAAAAATATCGCCAAGCCCAAAAAATATCGCCAAGCCCAAAAAATATCGCCAAGTTCAAAAAATATCGCCAAGCCCAAAAAATATCGCCAAACCCAAAAAATATCGCCAAGCCCAAAAAATATCGCCAAGCCCAAAAAATATCGCCAAGCCCAAAAAATATCGCCAAGCCCAAAAAATATCGCCAAGCCCAAAAAATATCGCCAAGCCCAAAAAATATCGCCAAGTTCAAAAAATATCGCCAAGCCCAAAAAATATCGCCAAACCCAAAAAATATCGCCAAGCCCAAAAAATATCGCCAAACCCAAAAAATATCGCCAAACCCAAAAAATATCGCCAAACCCAAAAAATATCACCAAGCCCAAAAAATATCGCCAAGCCCAAAAAATATCGCCAAACCCAAAAAATATCGCCAAGCCCAAAAAATATCGCCAAGCCCAAAAAATATCGCCAAGCCCAAAAAATATCGCCAAGCCCAAAAAATATCGCCAAGCCCAAAAAATATCGCCAAGTTCAAAAAATATCGCCAAGCCCAAAAAATATCGCCAAGCCCAAAAAATATCGCCAAGCCCAAAAAATATCGCCAAGTCCAAAAAATAATGAAAAAATGACTGACTGGGCAGACGATTTTTTGTTTATTTATTTATTTGTTTTGTTTAATTTATTACTATTGTTTTTTTTTTTTTTTTTTTTTGGCAGACGATTTTTTTGTTAACAAAAATTTTTCATTCACGAGAGCATTTTATTCTTTATTTATATTTATTAACTGGCAACGGATTAAAAATGAAATTCGAGACATTTTGTAACGATTTTTTTTCTTTCTTTGATTAAATGTGTTTTGATGTTCTTTGTTCTTTTATTTATTTATTTATTTTTCTTTTGAAAACGGTTGTGGAATTTTTCTACGGAAGAACTATGACAGTTACGTTCTTTAAATGGTGCGACAAAACTTTATTTACTCGTTTATTTACTTTTTACGTGTCTACTTCATCTGATGAGAGGGGTATATTTTGCTTTTAGAAATCAGCTTTAAGTGCTATAAAGGTATGTTTGACATAATTTTCAGTTTCAGATAATTAATAGAATATTGATCAGATGCTAGAATGCCGATATCGATGTACGGGAAAGTAGGCTCGTTTAGTTCTTGACAGAACTTCTTGTTATGATACTGGGCATAAATGGGTTAAGGGAAGATTGTTGAGGATTTTGGGCATTAAATCGTTAGATAAGCTGAATATAAGCCTTTAATACAGACGGTTTTAACTTACGTAAGGATCCTAGGCAGGAATTCAAGTGAAACACGGACGATCGCAACTCACCAATGCAATCGCAAATTCCCAAATTTTGATACGTTACAATCGCTACGAGATGCGATTCTCATGTAATTCGACTTCCAGTAGCAATTGCAATTTGTGATCGCCTCGAAGCGATTGCAATGGTGTTTCACATGAATTCGGCCCCTAGTGTGCTGCCTTCACGAATCACGAAACGTCTTAACTTTTGAAATGCACTTTTGGAAGGGACGTACACTGCAAAAAATGAACTGTTATTTTTTCAATATAATAATGGCAGCCGAAATTCTAATTTAAAACTATAAAATTAGTTTATTAGTGAAAAATTAGAAATTCTATAGTTTAGTACTGTAAAGTTAGCAATTTCACAGTTTATTACTGTAAATTTAGCAATCTTTACAGTTTATTACCATAAAATTAGCTGTATTATACTGTAAAAACAGCATTCATTTTTTAGTTTATGGCAGCAAGACGAGAGACGGAGTTATTGGAGATAGCCGGCGGAAGGAAGTGGAATGTGTTGTGGTTAGAAAGGTGGCATGTTGGTGTTTATAAGTTAAGTACGTGCTTGTTTGTAAAGCACACGTGCCTTTTTTTCAAGTGTTGGTGTTTATTGTTCTGTTGCTTTTCATATGGGAGGTTAATTAAATGCTATATCAAAATGATAATGAATACCGAATTTTTTTACAACAAGAAAGGTAAAACAGTTAAATATAGCACAAATGGTTTCAAAAGTACACTTCGATAAATTTTGAAACGAAAAAATTTTGAAATATGAAATAAGAAAAGATTTTTAAATCTAAACACTAATTTCCCCAGCTTGATTCGCACCAATCATCATTTTTCTTGATGATATTTCTTGATATCATTTCTTGATGAAAACAGTCAAAAATTTCTGTTGATCTTCTCATCTCTTATATTTTGATTAATTCTATAGCCGCCAATAAAATTTAAATTAAATTTTGAGAGAAGAAGTACTTATGATAATTAAAGCTATTGATACTAGGCTATGTACCGCCCATGTCTTCTCTCCTACGCCCATCATAATTATAACCTTTCAGAAAAGCTTACCTCACAAAAAACACATTTTTCCTTCTCTTTTCTCTTCTTCTTCTTTTTTTTTTTGCAGGAAAAGGTTAACGCGAGCGTATAAAAAAAGCTAATGACTATGTTTGGAAATTAATAAGAAATGCAGGAAAAACGGCGATCTAGTGAAGCCGAGAAAGTTCAAGCGCGAATAGCTAGGAATGACTACTTCCTGGGACTTGGAGGAAATTTCGTTTATTAATCAAAAAAATATCAGTTTCAGGAAAAAGGTGAAAAGAGTTTCAGATGAGGGGAGTTCAACTGAAAATAGTTTCTTTTTTTGAGTTACTTTTGCTGCCGCCTCCCCCACCCTCCAGTTTCTCCATCTTTTTTTTTTTTTTCTTTTGTTTTTTCTTAAACTAACAATAAATGCTCACCGAAACTTTCAAACCGGAAACTCACAGATTGGTAGCGACATCTATGTCCGATTAGAGACATTATTCGTTCTTCCAAATCGTTTTAGCCTATCTCTTAAAAGCAAAAGAGAGAAAAATGTCAGGCAAATATCGAAATAGGTCCTAAACTTAACGGCGGTTTTACTTCAAAAAAACGTTGTTGGAAAAAGTTTTGATGAGGGGGACATGTATAAAAAAAAATCATTTAGCTATTTAAAGGGCATTGTTTTAACAATTTATAAGTTTTGAAGATTAACGCCTACGGAGAATTTAAAACCCTTTTGATCAAAGAATTATAAAAAAAGCACCACAAATTGAAATATTGTGTAGATTGTGAATAACTTTTAGGTTTCGATTTCAAGGTTACATGTAATACACCGCCAGCTTGGCACTATTCAAAGACAGCAATTTCATTCTTATTAGAGCTCATCAGTCTCTGGAATAAGTAGTAACCGAGACAGAGGCAGAAATCATCTTATAGAAGCTAGGAGAGCGAAAAAAGTATGGCAGCAAATGCAAAATTAGCTCGCCGCGAGAGACCGCAGCAACGATACGATTCAACTCGCCAACTCGTAGAGTAAAAGCAAACCTTGGGCATTCAGTAATTTACTGTCCCTAAGCCCGGGCTAAGGCATAGAAATAGCTTGGTTATACTATCCAGAGACAAAAGTTTCGTCTTTTTTAGATCTCATTACTCTGGAATAGGTAGTAATAGAGCTAGGGCCAGAAAACATTTTATAGAAGTTGAGAGAGCTAAATAAACTGGTAATGCAAAATTAGTACACCAGTGAGAGATTGCAACCGCATCATTGGCACCATTCAACTCGTAAATTGAAGACAAAGCTGTGGTATTAAATATTGCCAAGCTTGGCAATATTTTATACATATCTAATATCTTTAAACGAGCAATTCTTGTATATATATATATATTTCGGATCTCGAAAACGGCTCTAACGATTTCGATAAAACTTGGTGTTTAGATGGAGTTTTGGTTTCTGAGTTCATCTACGTCAGCGTTTTTTCTGTAAAAACGCCAGTTTTCACAAAAAAACCCGTTTTTTTGTGCCTTCATTAAGTAAGTTTGAGACGCTTTCTTTATCGCCATTTTCTTTATGATTATTATCAATTGTTAGTTTCATAGCAACCACGTTTTAATTTAACAATGGATTTCATAGTTAATCACATCAGCGCAAGTTTAAATTTTATGGTATTAGGCAACGTTAAATTGTTATTGTTTTTTGAAATGTTAAAGCAAGGCTTCACTAGATAGTGTCTTATACAGGCTGTTTCATTTATTCAAAAGCCATGGGATAAAAGCAGTGGTGATTGTCCAGCGACATTTATTCAATTTTATGGTAACTTACACGATATAAAAATCTGATAATTTTACTTTTCAAGTACGACTTAAAAATTGAGTATAAAAGTGTCACAGTTAGTTTTCAAACACTTTTTTTCCTCCTCAAGAGTGTTTAGTAAGATATTTCAGGTAAAAAATAAATAAATACGAAACTCAATTTTCTTAAAATATTAAGTTTCAAAACAAAATTACATCTATCTAATATCTTTAAACGAGCAATTCTTATATATATATTTCGGATCTCGAAAACGGCTCTAACGATTTTGATAAAATTTTGCGTGAGCATGGATTAAATAAGGTTGCGTGTTTTAAAACAAATTACGGCTGTTTTAAAAGCATAATTGCAACCAAAGGCTTAAAAAGGCTTTTCAAGTTTATCTAAATAAGTACTTAGCATTTTAGAAAAAAACACGAGTTTACAAGCCTCTTTTTTTTAAACCGAGCGGGCTCGGTCCCCTGGTACTCTTTACTAATATATAAAGCTGTAGAGTTTGTTTGTTTGTTTGTTTGTTTGTTTGTTTGTTTGTTTGAACACGCTAATCTCAGGAACTACTGGTTCGATTTGAAAAATTCTTTTTGTGTTGAATAGTCCATTTATCCAGAAAGACTTTAGGCTATAGTTTGAAAAGATTCGATAAGCGATTCGTTTTTTATTCGAATTCAAGGCAATTTTCTCATAAATCACTGAATACTGGGGTTAAAAATTACTTGCACATATTAATGTTATATATCGTTGGAAGCAGAAAAATTTTGTCCGTCCTATGCAGTTTGTTCCGATTCTCTAACTTAAACGCAGCACGAGTTATTCAATTTTTAAACTTGCCTTTTGCAAGGCTTCACCCGATTTCTTGCAATACTTGGTTCATTAAAACCATCAATAAAAAGTAAACTAATTATTCCACAGTTTTGATGTTTACGCCATTGGATAGAGCGATATTTTTAACCCCAGAATTGATTCGACTTACAGTCGAAGAACCAAGCTTTTATCTCCACTAGAAAAAAAGTTACAAGCGTTTGAACTTTGAGTTCGAAAACCTCTTTCCTGATCAAACTATTAACGTTTTATTGCGTTGCTATGGCGACATCTTTTAAATTCATTGTTGGTGTCCTTTTCTTCATTTCGTTTCTTAAAAGTATTTCATTTTACGGCGTTTCAACAAGGCAAATAATGCGATCGTCCGTGTTTCACTTGAATTCCTTCATACCTAATGGCTTATATTTTTTTTCTGGTACCATTTTGAAAATGTGTTTCAAATTAAATTGTAATTCATGTTTTTAGCAGGGATTTTTTTTGGCTGCGATCTAAATATTAAAACAACTTTTTTGTTTGGAATTTTGCAATTAATGTTACAGGAAGAGAGCGGTTTGGAAATATTTGTTTTTGGTAGGGAATTGTATTTGTTTATTAGGGAGAGTGTTAAATATGTGCTACTTGACATTGTTTTTATTCCTGAGGAAGCATGTGCAAATAATGCGATTGACTTTTTTATGCGGGAAAGTGTTTTAGCTAGCCGCTTTAGCGGGGAGTAGTTTTTCGAAACCGGTTTCGCTAAAACTTTCCTCCCTCCTTTAAATGCGAGCCGCCTTGGCGGCGAGTAATTTTTTCTAAGTTTCCTTACTACTTTAAAGGCGAGCCGCCTTGGCGGCGAGTAGTTTGCTGAAACTTTCCTCGCTACTTTAAAGGCGAGCTGCCTTGGCGGTTATATATCATTACTGAAACTTTCCTCGCTACTTTAAAGGCGAGCTGCCTTGGCGGTTATACATCATTATATACCGCCTTGACGGCGAGTAGTTTATTTAAATTTTCATCACTACTTTAAAGCCCGTGCAACGCCGGGCCCCACTGCTAGTATATATATATATTACATTTTACATAATGATTAAAAAAACATAAATGTTAACTACATTTTTTTCATTTTATATAAATTAATAACATTCTACGAAACTGACGTCTGTTAAACGAGATTCCAGTTTAAAAAAGCTTCGGTAACAGAGGTTCTACTGTATTTTTTAAATACAATTTCGCACATACGAATAATAAAAATCGAATATTTTCTTATACCGTGCCGCACAAAACTAAGACACAAAAATATTTTAACGCATGCAAAAATTGTTTTCGATCGCTACTTTTTTTCCATCCCTCTTTTATTTTTTGTCCACTTTTTTAAAGAGATTCGAAAAAAGGGAAGAAGCGTTCGTGCGCGTTAAAAAGAAAGGATTAGGATGCTCAAATTAATTGAAGTTTTTTATTGTTCCGAAGGCAAAAACAAAGGGTTAAAACACAGTAATTAACAACACTACAATTTCTAATTAACACTTGACTCAAATTTTCCCTACGCGCAAGTTTAAAACAAAAGCCAAATTAATGCAAAATAATAAATCTTTTGTATCTTCTGACCCGAGAGCTGCGATAAAAACGAAGCAAAAGAAACACTGGAACAGCGAGCGGCATAATAAGCTATAGTTTTTGCTTTTGCACTTTTTCAGCAAATACTGGAGGATTTGTTAAAGACAATGCAGGAGCGGCGAAAAAAAAAATGCCTCATTTATTTCAACAAAGAAATATAAAGAACAATTAAATGCGATATTTGAATAGAATTTTTTAAGCATACAATGGTAAATGGTAAGAAAAAAGTCAGAATTATACATTACCATCGTCGATTCATTAAAAGAAATCTAACGAGGAAAAACGTCGTGATGCCTTTTTTGATGAGAAATATATTTAAAAAAAAATGAGATAAACTCTAATTCGTTGTTACCTCATTTATATTTTTTATTTAAAAAATTCTAAAAAAAAATAGTAGATCCTAATTTAGTAATTATAATGAACTAAGGTATTTATCAAGAAAAATCTTCGTTGGACACAGATTATGCCAAAGTAACGTAAGATTATATTACTATGTACTTTTGTTCAAATAAAACTTCCATTAGAAAAGGCTTTAAACATTGAACTGGATTGAATTTCTACTAATATTGAATAAAGTTTAGTATCGCCGATGAGACTGAAACCTTCTCTGAAAACAAAATGATTCTTAGTTAATTACAAGTACGTTTTTGGGAGATAATGAATGATTTTTTTTTTCTCAGACAAGTAGCTAATAAATACAGATATATAAGATTTCTTAAAGCTTATGGACTGCGCGTACATTGTTGCAATTCATAAGTTAAATTTTGTTAAACTCATTCAGAAAGTATTTTTCTTAAGAAAATAGAATATTTCTCTTCTTTGTGTGTCTCCCATGTACAACACAAATGCGTAAGAAAGGGGGCTGTCATCGGGTCCGGACCAAACAGGTGAGGAGTCTACCCCATTTCGCCTTCGAAACTGTGTGATGAGTGTGTCCCTCCCAGTGGGCTATAATTTTAAACTTCACCTCCAGTGAAGTTTAAAATTATATCCTCACAATGAAAATTATTATGATATTGATTTAAACTAGAGATGGAACGAAGCTTCGGCCAATTTACCGAAGCTTCGGTTAGGCCGAAGCATGAGTTGTGATTCGGCCGCTTCGACTGCTTCGGCCTGAAATTTATGCAGCGAATGAAAGACAAGTAAAAAAGAATGCATGATAGGGTAAGTGCTCCAGTAGTCGGCCAGTCTCAGTAGTCGGCCACAATGACATAAAACTCCTCATAAATAGTACATTTTTAATTCAAAATCAGATATGACGCATTCACACATTCATGTACTTATCCTCAATCATCAACCAGTGGCAGTTAAGTTTCGGGTACTTTTTCTTGAATTAGTAATGAGTCATTTCATTTTGAATGGTGTGCCCGTCATCCAAGATTGCGATTCTGCTTATTTTTCAGGTAAGATGATTCTGTGGCCGACTACTGGAGCATTTACTAGTGTTGACAACAGCTTGGATTTTAACATAATTTTTTTTTTAATTTCTGAAACAAGTAGATGATTCACTATCAGAAAGGTTCATCCTAAAGTTTTACCTTGTTTTTGTTACTGTATTGATAGCTGAAAGTTCTAGGTTAGCCAAGACCAACAAAAGATCTCTTAAATGGCCGACTACTGGTGCTTTTACCCTACTATTTTTTTCGAATTCACCAAAAACTGAAGCATTTTGCATTAAGAATATTAAGATAAATATATAACACAACGTAAATAGTAGTAGATTGGGTAGTTCTATGGTATAATACATGATCATATCAGTTGTTTTATTATAAAACATCAACTGAACTGCAGACTGAGCTTTTCATGTTCCAAGTAGAGCTTCCTACTACTAATTTGCAATACAAAAAAAGTAATGTCGTCTTTTCTTGTACTAGTAGTACAAAGCAAAACAAAACAAGAAAACTTTTATTTAGTGAAATTAATTTAAGAATGACTCAGTAAGCTGAAAATGTTGTGTAATACTGAGAACATTAAAATAAAAACAACCAAAATAAAAAAAAAAACTTTAATTAATGAAATCAATTTAAGAATGCCACAGTAAACTGAAAATATTGTGTAACGCTAAGAATATTAAAACATATGGAGAAAAGTATAAAACTATGCGCATTTATTATGCATTTAATCCAAAACTTCAATATGTGCGCCAGCCGAAGCTTCGGTATTCGGCGCTTCGGCCAAATGCCGCTTCGTTCCATCTCTAATTTAAACATTATTATGAAAAGTTTAAAAAATATTTTTAATCATTTAATGAGTTTTACGTGTATGACAATGTAAAGTTAATATCATAGTACCTTATTTTCTAAAACGTGTTTTGGTAACAGAAACATTAGAAGAAATTAAAGGATTGTTTACATCTTATATATACATATATATTTTTTTTAAGTTTGGTAAGACATTACTTTTTTTTTTTTTTTTTAGTATTTGCAGTTTTAAAAAACTTCTATAAAATACCTATGACTATTATATTTTAAGAATTATTTTTGCTGATAACTTCGAGTAACTTTGAGTTATATATTTTCAAAGCACTATATATACAGTTAACCTAAATTCATACTATGTTTTACTGTACAAGCATAGGAAAACTAAAAAAAATTTCAAAACTGTATCCTGAACAGAAAAAAAATCTAATGTGTTAGAAAACACTTGAAACGGCAGAATATAAATCAAAGAAAAACGCATTTAAAGGTTGTCGCGGAAAAAGCCAACACTAAGTGTACCTGAAAAGTTCTAGTTTTGTGATTCCTCATTTTCCAAATTATACAATACACTAAATCACACACTTTAAGTCAATGCGATTGAACATATTTTTTCTTATTCAAAATCTTGCTTCTGCACAATATCGATACTCATAACTCATTGCAACCTTTCATAAATACCAAATATTTGACTCATGAAACTTCAAATATCCCTAAAACTAATTGGATATTAGATGTGAAATAAATACTAGTCGATCAATAACAAAAACTATGACCAGGCTGAGAACCGGCCTTCACAGTGCATGAAGATTGCTGGAGAGGGTAGAAGGGTGAACAGAAACTGTTGCAATTGCCCAGATACACAGCTTACACCTTGTCATATCTTTGAGTGTCCAGCAATAAGTGCGAACCTGAGAGAAATTGGTGTATTGCCGTCACTTATAGACCTTTATGACGATAACATCCAACAAATCGCAAAAGCAGTTATAAGGATCCATAGAGTTATTTAGTTCGGTAATAGACACGACACAAGTAATAGACAAGACAAAAAAAAAGAAAAAAAATTAGATCTAAAATTTAGAACCAAGAGAGATTCTTAATATCATGTAGGCAACCGAAAACTGAAAAAAAAAAAAAAACATTTTTCTGTCGTTCTTTTGGACACGGTGCAACTTTAAAACCGAACTCCGCTCAAGGGCGGATCCAAAAATGCTCCAAGAGAGGGGCGATTGTTTTTTTTTTCTACTTCCCCCCCCCCCCTTTTTTTTTTACCACATATCCTGGTTAACACAGGGTTTATTACAAATGTTTCGGTCTTCAATTTCGTAAAAATTCCAGATCAGAGCCCCGAATCCCAACTAATTCTCACAGTATCATCGAAGACCATCTAAAATTGCCTTTTTTGAGCTTCAAAGTCGGAAAATTGTTGAGGAAGAGTCCCTCAAGGGTATCCGCCCTTGACTCAGCTTATATTTATACTGTTAATCAGAGGTGGCTCGCACTGGAGGTAGCAACTTCTTCTTTTCATAAGTAAAGAGCTCTGCTCTTCCCATCCACGTTTTAAAGTTCGAAATTAAAGGTCATTGAAAAATAACTTTTTATAGCGAGGATTTATTTATTTCACGAGAGTAACAAATAAATCTTTCGCAACTCCAAATAAACGAACTTTTCTCATGCTAAAGGGATTCTACGCGACCAACAGTTTTCTTTTTTTTTTTTTTTTTCTTCTTTCTTCTTTTCTTGAGAAGGTCATTCTGGAAGCAATGCCGTTTAAGTCCAAAAGACTTCCATAGCTTAATTTCAAAAATTCAACTTTAAGGGCACCCCCTCCCCTCTACTGGCACACCAGCATCTCTTGACTCCCTTTTTTTACTCATCAACTGCATATGTGTTGTTAAGTATAACTACCTAATTTTAGCTGGTACACCTCTCATGATAAATTTCTTGCTACACCTCCGATGAGAAGAACGTATTTCAAGGGGAGGGTCCAGGAATCACGACCCTCCTATTCCTGAAAGACCACTGTCTTATTTTTAAACTCACAACACTTCGCATCAACAACATTTTTCCTATAACAGAATTATTTAATAAAAGTGGTTTTTTTTTTTCTTTAAATATTTCCATCAATGTTCAGTTTTTCCAGCTTCCGAATCAATTCAGAACGCTTGAACCTCTATGAGAGTTGAGTAATTATGCAAATTTTTCAGCAGGTTTCTTTAAATTAAAGAAAAAATTTTGCAAAATTTCTGAAGATTTCTTGGTGAATTTTGTAAAAACAGCACATTATCTTTTTCCCGCTAAAATATCGAGTTTTGATCCGAATAGCGTCATTTGCTAAAAATTTCCACCAACTTCTTATTTAAAACATCTCCTTAGTTTCGCAAAATTTGAAGATTCCGCTAAAAATCAGCAGAATTGCTCAATTAAGCATCGGAACAGCTTATAATGTTACAGAGGACAATGATGTGTGATTTCTTTTTTCTTCACATTTGGAATCTTTGTACAGGATGACCGATTTTAGTTTAGTGTTAGTTTTACGCTCTGCTAACAATTTACTTCTTCAAATTCAAGTTTTGTTCATTAGTTATAATTATTGGCTCTATCACTTTTAAAGAAATTGGTCTTTTAAGTTCATCATATTTTAACTGTTTGATTTTAGATTCGTTTTGACTAGAAAAACATTAATTAATTTAACTAACAATGAATACTTCTGATTTAGCTTTCCGATTAACCTTAGAGCTCCCCCCCCCCCCCCATCCCTCTTAACAAAGTTCTAGCTAAGTGCTTACTACCAGCTAACGTTTATGACTATTTAAAACTAAAAGATAACTGTATAAGAAATTTATCAAAAAAAAAAAAGCATTTACCATAACTGACAAAAAGTTAAAAATAAAGGGAGGGAGTGGATACACCCATTTTTGGACCACTCTGTATGTAACCAACTTTTAGTTTTCTCATAAAATATTCGCGAAATCAACTATATCCTCATTTCTGCGAACATTATAGCTCGCGAAAATTGGTACTTTTACAGCAGACAGGCATTACAATCTTTGCTTAAACGGAGAAAGAATGATGAAAATGTAACTGGTTTTAAGCTTTATCAAAGAGAAAAACTACCTCAAGGGTATTTTATGAAGCGAACAATAACAGTGAAGTGAATTCATTATCACTGTCTGTGCCAATTGCGACACACGCATGCCAGTTCAACTCAGTTTAAAAAATATTTAAAACTACAAAATAAATAAATAACTCTTCATAGCTAGATCAAACGCAAAACTAGATAGCAATTTGTTTTACATCGAGCCAAAGATGATTTTTCTGCAATATTTGTTCAAAAAATAATTTTAAGTAAGTAACCTCTTTCACAAGTCGGCGGTGAAAATGGCTGCTTTAAAACCAGCTGTAAATTATATTTTGAGAAAAAAGGGTTCCAAAAGTCGCTCTATTATTAGGCGTAAATGAACCCGTAATATGAACCTCTTTTCGTAACTCACTATAGGGCAATTCCATCGTTACAGACGTAACAATCGCAGACTTTGAACACAAATAATTCTGGTTTGGGCAGATGAAAGTCTTCAATTTTTTTTCCTGTAGTGTAACTTGATGATGTTTATGCTACATTAAATTTGCGTGCAGATTGCTTAATTACAAAAAAATACAGAAATTAAAAACTGCCTGTTACAGACGTAATTCACAAAACAGCAAAAACTCGACTATGTCATACAACTTACAATATTCCTCTGAATTATACGGAAATTTTGAACTTTTTTTTTAAATACGTGTTCTAGAGACTTCAAGCTTTCTAAAACCATAAAGATTGTGTGGATTTTGACTGCCGAATTTGTGAAAAAAATTCATAAACTTGTTACGGACGAAACAAAGTGGTGTTACAGACGTAACATCTCTGATTTGAAAGTAGAAAACAGTATTTTAAAGCAGGAATAAACAAAGATTTTTGTGCTAAAACAATACAGTAGCATTAATTAACACATTATTTGAATATTTTAAGTTATACTGTAACAGTTTTAGAAAATTTGGGTAAGTCTGGGGGAGTTGAGAGCATATGCCGATATGTCAATATGTAACAATAAATTAATGCATCTTAAGACAATTATTTCCAAGAAAGATTGACACAAGAAAAGTTTAGAAGGGCCTTCACACAAATTTATTTATTTGTATTCTTAAAATTAATGCATAATGGGGCTGCTACATAAAAAAATCGGGAAAAGTAAATTCCTCCCTGGAACCAGTGATTGGTCTTAGGAGAACTTAAAAATTTGAAAATGTTGGATGATATAGCAGAATACTAGTACCAAACTAAAATTTAACCTTCTTGGTGACAGTTGGTCAATTTTGATATTTTTTTTTTTTTTTTTGAATGAAAAAATGTGTCCTTTTTCGTCCGACGTTCTCGAAATTCGAACGGCATTTTCGTATTCTGTTCGAAAACAATGCATTTCGCGGGCTTTTGGCAAATTCGCGATGTTAGCCCACCGTTCTTCCAATTTTGGCGTCATCTTTAAAACATTTTCCTGGGGCATATAAATAATTTTAACTTTTTCTGCAATGGAGATTGCACACTGAAAAAAGGAAAGAGCGTCGTTGACAAATGCTGTTCTAGATCTTACTCTCTGCCAAACCTGGTGCTTGACCATACCCCCAACTCCATTCACAGCTCCCTTTCCATGTGACGTAGCAAAAAAATGCCAGTTGAGGTATAAATTATAATCAGTTATACCATATGTGTATTTTATTAATCTTAAGAAATAAATTTCAATTACATGCCGACATAATTAAAAATTTCAAAATCAGAATACCAGAAACTTTAGTACTCGTACCATATTATGCTATATACATGTATTGCTCATCCTGTGCTTTTTACCTATTTAATTGGAAATTTACTTTTGCTACGGACGTAACATAGAGCCATTTGTTATGTCCGAAATGTTACGTCTGTAACAGCATTAATTTAAAAACTAAATCACTTGCAATATTTTTAACTATGGTGGGCAATTACTCTAAGAATTTGCCAAAAGGACCATTAAGGGTTTTTTTTAATTTTGATTTTTTAGGACGTAATGACAACTTTTGCTTCTTTTTTGTTACAGACGTAACATCAAACTTCTTTTTTTCAAACTTCAATTACACCATTTAGATCAATTTAAAAGAAATTAACAAATACATATTATTATAGTACCGTCTTAGTAGTTAAAATTGTGCTACAAGTAGTTATTTTTGTTTTTATTTTTCGATGAGAAATATGCATTTGAAAATGTGTTCTTTTTTCTGATTTTTTACAAGTTCGTGAATATCGTACTTCCAACTAAGAAAACAAGTACTATTCTAACTCCCACCAAAAAACCAATGCAGGATTCTTAAAATATACATCTTAAGCTTTAAAATGATGTATAACATAGCAACATAACTTCAATATGAATTTTTGACCAATTGGTTTCACTTTTCATGGAATGGCCCTATAGTTTACTGTAGGAATAGAATACACTAACTTTTCTTCGAATAATCTTTATTTCTGATAGGTATTCATAACGATTGCATACATCTTCTTTTTACTTAACAACCAGTTAGAATACCTTTTTGAGAAAGATCTGGTGGCATGATTTTTTTTTTCTATTTATTTCCGAAAATGAATGTTTAGTACTCAAAATCCTCGAAAGCGACAGCAATTGAGGTACATTAAGTAGGATATTTTTTTGAATTCGCGTGATGGGGGCAAAATTAGATGTTTTCGGAGCAATGTTCCGAGAACTCGGTGATAAGACCTAAAAAATAAATAAATGAATGAATAGGGGGGTATCATCCCCTTTTTTCCTGAAAGCAATTTCCATTTTATATAGTCTGAATGAAGAAAAGCAGATGGCTTCGTTTGAAAAACCAGTTTCTGGAATGAGCTTATACTGCGCCTCTACTTCATTACTTCTTTCCATTTTTAAAATCCTAAGATTCTTTAGAAGTGCAGATATTTCCTCGAAAAGGCAGCCTATAATTTTTAGGCGTCTTTGTTATATTTAAATGAGTTCGCTGTTGTTAAATACCGTTGCATTTCGACGCATCACCGCACCTCGCCCCCTCTTAAATCTAGATTTTGGAAAATTCGAAGGCAGCAAAAGAAACTCATGTCTAACAGGGACTCCCCGAATCAAACTTTTTTGGGGAAGGGAGAAATTTTTAACTTGACGAATGAAATTCTGAATTTTGCAGAATGATAAAATAAAAGCTTGCACAAATGTCATACATACAGTGAGTGGCCAAATTATTAAGGACACTACTCATATTTTTATTTTATACTTTAGGCACCCCTTTGACGAAATAAGAAACGAAACATAGTTTTTAATATTCTGCATTGCTCCTGGTATCATTATTGTTTTATAGCAGTGACAGCCTGACAGCACTATCTGTCTGCTTCGATTTGCAAATAGCAAATATATGAGGCTCTTGTTTCTATTCACTAATATGTAAAAGCAGCTGTTTTCGTGAGGATAGATTAAGTATTTTTTTTTAAATATTTTTCAAAAAGTTTTGGTCTGTTACAGTCAATACGTCAACTAATAAACTAACTTGTAATTGAATTTCAATATTGAATATTCAACGCATAATGCAACTTGATACTGACATTTTTTTTTTATTTTTTCAGAATGGGTACGGCTTCAGACAGCTCCCCTAGAAAAGGCAAGAAAAAGCATGCCCCTTCACTTATTGCCAAGGAGCTATCGCCCATATGACACAGTATTCCTAAGAAAGTATCTCCAGGCATCAAAATTAAAAACTGACCAAAACAAATCACTAAAAGCGATTCTCGTATTATAGAAAACGCATCGTGATAAATTTTCTTCAGTGCATGCTATTCCTTTTTTCTTTAGTTATTCACACTTTTCTTTATTCATTTCTCGCGTTTTGTAAGTTCGAAATTACCTTGAATACTTTAACTGTTTCTTTATTATTTTTCAAAACTTTTTTTGTTGATTTTCCAGCTTATAACACCATAATATTTTAAAACTTAATCTACTCTTTAGTCCCCACCCCCTCAAATTTTGCATATTTTAAACAATCTTAAGTTCGTTCTGTGTTCTTTGTTTCCCTCTCTAAACTTTTTTTTTGTGTTTAAATATTTTTTATTATTTTTTTTGTTTTTTTTTAGGTTCTCCTGTTTCTCTCGAACTCATTTCACTCATCTTTTCCTTCTATAAAAGCAATTTTTTTCATTAATTTTAAAAGGGAAACGATTGTGAATTCACACTTTGTAAATGCGTATATAATGTTTGTCTATGGTAAGTTTTCACTGCGTGAACGGTTTTGGATAATGTTTTCCCCCTTTAAATCAATAGTGGCTTGTTTGTAACTCCGGCTCTGTGTACTTACGATTGATCCTTTTTTTTCGGCAAAAAAACAAAAAATATGACAAAAGGTCCGTACTTTTGTTTCTGTTCATTATTATTCGAGCTGGAAGAACCTGTTTTATTCATTTATTTATTTGAAATTGACGTGGCCAAAATTTCTTTGGCCATATTTGCTATTTAAAAATAGACTAAAAGATGAAAAGATCCAAGGGAACTTTTGCTCAAAAAAAGACGATCCTTAAGTGATCGTCTAACACGGAGCAAATCAGCACTTTTGCGCTTATCGATACGACACCGATAAATCTCACACGATTGTCGCTATCCGATATTAACGCAAGCAAAATGCATTAACATATTCTATGCGCTTACCTACCGATTCAATGACGATTGGGTCGTCTTCGTTATTCCGATATCGTTCATAGCGCCCACTGTTCCACTCGCGTCGTCTCGATAACGATTTGCTTGCTTTTTTTTTTAAGAACCAGATGTCGGTTGAACCGTGGTAGCCCGAACGGTAAGAAGTCGGACTCGTTACCGGAAGGTCCCAGCTTCGACCCTAGCCGATCAAAGATACACCGTCGTCACTAATGGTGGCTGGACGACGTACAATAAGGGTCGTGGTCACAAAGTCCTCCAAGTGAAACGATACCTCTGAGGATACTTGAACAGGGGTTTGCTCGGCCCTTAGTCTGGATCAAAAGAACAGAGCGCTCTGAGCTAAATCGGACTTCCACCTTATTGGTGCTCGTTGAAAAGGAAGCCATGCTTATTCCGCCTTAAATCGGGTAGATGTGTCAACTAGGGCTAGGGTACCCGAGTGGGTTCAGAAACAATAACACGATATCGGTAACATAGAAACACTGCAATAGAGAACTCGATACGTAGGGTGGGAAACTATAGGGAGGTTAGACCCACCCTCTCTTTTTCATATTTAAACAATTATTTGACCAATGAGCCTTACACCATAGAAGAGTACCAAGTAGAATAACAATTTAGTTTCAGTTTCTCGCGATTTTGAAGTAGAATCAAGGAGCAATCGGATATGATGTCTTTTTCAGCCAAAAAAGTATTTTTTCTTGTTGCAAGTTTCTTTCTGTGCTATTTTCATCAACATAAAAGAACTTAAATTGAATTACTTGTGTGCTCTGATTATTATACTAAATGACTGCACACTTATTTTTCAATTTCACTTTTTATATTTATGTGTTTTTAATTGTTTTTCTAAAGTGGTCCTTAAGGGAGGTTTGACGCCCCTCAATTCCGAGAGGTTTGATCCGGGTCAAATGTATTATTTGAAGGACAATTCAAATCGATTAAGTTCTTTATTAACTTGCAGTCGATCCCTCAATGTACATTTGAAGCACTAACAGTTGATGCATTATTCTCATCAAACTAAATCCAATTGAAACTTGCTTTTGTCATTTCTTAGCAAAAATGTATTTAAATACTGAATTCATCATAGTGCACACTATGGACTTTTTCCCCACTTAGCTTTTGCAACAATGATTAAATGCAAACGATTAAAATTGCTTTGTATGTAAACTAATAACCTATTGAAAAATCAATGTTAATAAAGCACAACATTTTCTTAGGAATTTTTGTTGTATTAATGTATGAATAGATTTGTTATGTTAGAAAACATTGAGAAATAACTGAGACAGAGGAAGATATTAATGAAAACGTAAGTGTAATTCCATAGATATAAATAAATGAAATGCTTCAACAGCATTGCATAAAAAAAAGAGTGGAGCTGTTTTTTTTTTTTTCGTTCGGTTTCCATGGAGACGACGCAAAATTTCTGAACTTGATACGCCTATTTTAAAGTAACTGAGTTTAGACATTTATTTTTGCATCATTTTTTAAATTTTTAATCTCTGTGGGTCAAACCTGCCTCAAGTGAGAAGGTTTGACCCAGTTTGGAAACTCTTGTAAAATTAGTAATAAAAAAATTAATACATAATTTAAATATAAACTAACAGTGTAAAATGTTGCCAGACGTCCATGAGGAAACAAACAATGTCAGTTTGGAAGTTTTCTAACGGTTAGAAAGAAAAAAGAAAAATGTATGTGTAAAAAGTGGGTCAAACCTCCCGTTTCCTCTACTCATTGTTGCAGTATAGCCGACAGATTTTCGTCGATATAGTGTCATTAAGTTGAAAAACACTAAAAGGGGCGTAAAGTGAAGACAAGCAGCTTAGGACTACAATGTATCAGCAGATTTTTGCAGAAATTGCAGATTTTATGCAAATAAAATCAAAGAAACAATTTTGCAGAAGTTTTATACAAACATCTGTGGGGATGTTTTTTTTTTCTTTCAAATTCAGAGTAGATTTTAAGTTTCCGCAAATGGCGTTTATTCAGATCAAAATTTGACATTTTCACAAGAAAATGTTTTGCGTAACCGTCTCATGATTTCTTCCGTTTCTTTCGCGAAAATGTGAGTTTTGAGTTGAATAAGTGTCTAGTTATTGTGGGAATTTTAAGGTTTATTTGCAATTTGAAAAATTTAGAAATTATGCAGAAGTTCTGCTAAGTTATTTTTAAATTTGAAGATATTTTCAGATATATAACGGAAATCTACAAAATTTCTACACGAAATTCGTCGTCCTGAGCTCTCCGGAGAAGCTTTATGCCTTTTTATTACACTTCCTGACAGACCGATCGCTCACTGCTCAATTAATATGGGCGTTCTCTTCTCAGGCAAAGATTAAATGAAGCTAAAGCTAGAATTAATGTGAATCAAACAATTTAGAAGTAGCAGTCTATGTATAAAATGAGCAGAGGCGCCCCGATAGGAAGTCGCTTTGACCTTCCAAAAATTTCCTTATTCAGTAAATCTTATCAGATTTACTGAATAAGGAAAATAGGGGCCCAATTTTGGCAAATATCAGACTATTCGCCAAAATTGGGACAAAACTACAATTTTCAAATGCTAGAAGGTCCCTTTTCATTAGATGTATTTATGTGTGCTAACTTGCATATTACCGTTCGAACCATTTTACTTTGCATATTATCAAAATTTGGAGTTCCATTCAGCAAATTCAGTTTATGTCCTCTCTTCCAAAACTTTAAGCTTTGGGTGCCCCTAAAGATGAATGAAAACCCTTGATTTTGATGAAGACCCTTTCTTTCCCAGTTCTTTTTTGAACATAATAGAAATACATGAATTATAATAGAAAATATAAATTTTCAAATCCTGATATACACAAATAAAGATGAACTTCACACTAGAAAATGCTGAAAGTGTAAAATTTTATTTTGTGAACAAAATTCTGGTAAGACATCTTTTACAATAACTTAACATGTGTAAATAAATATTTTTTGAAATATTCACAGGAGACACTAATAATTTTAAAGTAAAGATTTTATAAAAACACATTTTTATGAGAGAAATAATATCACATTATCAGCTATGATACTTCCATGAATGTTTCTTAAGATATTGATCAAAGATCTTAGAATTATACAAATATTTATCGTCGATATTTGATATATTTAAGGTATCATAGAAATCACTCAGTGCATCTTTGTCCAGCTTATTAGTATCTGAAGGCGAAGCACACTTGCCAGAGCTCTCTTCTAACAAATTAGGACAAAAATAATTTTTTGTCTCATTAGTATTATTCATTGTAACACATTCTGGGCTTGAAAACACTTCTGGCTCACTAAAATCAAATATTTCTTCTTCAATTAGACTCTCGCTGTCAGTTCCGTGTGTACTTCCATTAGCAGTAAAAGAATTCTTCTGAGATGCAGGGTAAATAGGTTTTATTTCTTTGACACCCAACACAGATGATTTTTTACGAAAAAAGTCAGCAAAAAATGAAGGTTTCGAATCCTGAAAAACATTACTTGACTTTAGAAAGCCATTTTCTCTATTTTCTCCAGTAGTTTCCACAGCATTTAAAGATTGTTTCGGATAGGCAGGATCGGTAGGTTTTATTTCTTTAGACTGGAAGGAAGAGGATTCTCTAGTAAAACAATTAACAAAAGATGCAGCCTTAAAGTCTTGAAAAATACTAACTGACTTTAGAGAAGTATCCTCTTTACTATCTTTTCTATTTTTTTCAGCAACAAATAACTTTTCTCCTTGAGATGCAGTATCAGTAGGTTTTATCACCTTTGATTGCAAGGGAGATGATTCTTTAGTGAAACAATTAGCAAAAGACGCAGCTTTAGATAGCTGAAAAACATTACTTGATTTCAAAGGAACATCCTCTTTACTACCCTCTTTAGTATTTTCAACAGTAATCAAATATTTGTTCTGAGACGCAGGATCAGTTAGCTTTATTGCATTTGATGGCAAGGCAGGCAATTCTTTTGCAAAACAATTAGCAAAAGATGCAGCTTTAGAATTCTGTAAAATATTACCTGAATTCAAAAGAGTATCATTTTTACTATCACCTCTACTACTTTCAAAAGCAAATAAAGATTTGTTCTGAGATGCAGGATAAGAAGATCTAATGTCTCTGGACAGCAAGGTAAATGATTCTTTGGCAAAACAATTAGCAGAAGGTGCAGCCTTAGAGGGTTGAAAAATATTACAAGACTTTGGAAAAGTATTCTCTTTACTATCTTCTCTAATATTTTCAACAGAAATCACAGATTTGTTCTGAGATGCAGAATCAGTAGGTTGCATTTCTTTTGTCTCCAAGGTAGACAATTCTTTAGGACAGTAATCAGCCGCAGATTTAGTCCCAGTACTATCGAAAACAAAGCAAGACTTCAAACCAACTACTTCATTGCATTCATTGGTATTTTCGACAGCAGTTGAACAGTTTTTCTGAAACTCAGCATTGGTACAACTTATTTCTTTTGAATTCAACATATACGATTCCTTAGTAAAATAATTAACATCAGATTCAATTTTAGGATCTTGAAAAACATCACCTGACTTTAGAACAATATCATCTCCAATATCTTCCTTTGAGAAACTTCTGACGTTAGATAGAGTAGTGACGTTAATTACAGGATGTGTGTTTTTTTCTGAATCTTTTACACCAACACATAACTCTTTGGGAGAAGATTTTGCACAATATAATTTTTTTGTCTCGGAAATAACCTGATTATCAAAGTTTTTGTCATTTGGAGATGAACTTCTTTCCATAGTTATTTCCTAAAGAAAAGAGAAAAAAAAGTTTTAGGTGCATAAAATGCAATTAATGCTTTTATACAGAAATAAATATGTCGTGCATAGTAGATTAATTTATTCCTTGATCTATATATACAAAGAAGACCGTGTATGTATGTTTGTAACAAATGGCCAGAAGCCCCACAGCACCTACAGACCTGAAACTTGGCACAAAATTCGAACGTATCCCCATGAAATGCACTTTGAAAGCCGAATTCTAATTTTCAAATTAGTTTTTTTTTAATTAATTAATTAGTCTCATTTTGGGTATACCCAGCAGGGCTCGAAAAATCTTTAAAATTTTACATGCCCTGGCGGACATGTTTGTCTAAAAAGTACATGCCCGAATTAAATTTTTACATTCCCAATTTTATTTTTGTTGTTTATAAATAAAAGCATTTGAATTTGTCGCACAGTGTTAAGACGTTAATTTCCAAGCTACAAAACATACGTAGCATATGAGCTGGGCTAAAAACAATGTACCTGTCAATTAGCTTTTACTTTCACTCCTCCTCAGAAGTCAAATATCCATATTAATGTCGTTGTAAAAGACAAATTCTAATCTGGAGCAAAACAGAAGATCACATACAAGCTAATTCAAATTCTACTCTGTTGGCTAAAATAATATGCTACAAATTATCATTATCTCCTACTTGGGCAGTCAATGTGTTAATCAGACAAAATATTAAATTAGCAATTTTGTATCTGATTCTGAATTAAGAATTACTTTAATCTTAACATATATATGGTAATTTTTTTCCAAAATACGAAATAATAAAGTTTAGGAAAGAAATATTTGATCGTAAAATTACATGGCCAGCTGGGCATGTAAGGGTTGAAGATTCATGCCCGATCAGAAATTTTACATGCCCCGGGCATGTCGGGCAATATAATTTTCGAGCCTTGATACCCAGCATAATTGAGGGAGGAAAACTTCCCACCATCCCGTAACATTATACATCGCTGGAAAGGGTTTTTTTTTCTGATAAAGAAAAGTTTTGGCACATTTCTCTCCGTTAATTAGAACGGGAGATATTAATTAATAAAATTTAGCCAATTATTGAGGCTTAACTCTATACGCAAAACTGAAACACTAGATCCATTTTCCAGACAAACTTCTCTTTCATCCCTGAAGTTACATAGTGGTTTAAATTTGCGTATAGAGTTAAGCCTTGAAAATTGACTACATTTGAGTAATGAATATCTCCTGTGACTTAACTTAATGCTTTTTGATTTATATTGTAAATTGTTTTAAACTTTAACTCAGGATTTTTAGTGGAATTTAAAATGTTGTGAAGCACATTTTAACTATAGAATATAATGATTTTACTTCAGAGGGTTGGAGTGAATTTAACTTTATTCAGTTGACTTCCATTTAATGCAGGGGCATCGCCGTGCGGGTACAGATAGTAACTTATAATATCTAACCTATGTACAGTTGAAACAAATGTTAAATTGTTCAGTACAGTTTAAATAATAAAAATTTGTTTTTAGGTGGTAAGTGGTGGTTAGGTGATGGTATTAGGTGACACAGGTGGTATTATGGTGACTCAGGATTTAAAAACATTTATGATATAAAAAGAAAATACTGCACTGAAGGAGGGCAAGAACTTGAAATTCTAAAGACATGTGTTGAAACTGCCTAAAACATATATTCGATATAGTGTAAAATTGTGATATTTCTATCTTTTTTTCCTTAAAATTAAGCTAAGAAAAGAAAGACATAAACAAAAGAATTCTCATGTTTTTATGTTTTAAGGGTAACAGAAGAAATGTGGAAAGTCTAACCTTCAGCTCTTCATTAGTATCTTTATCTAAAACTGTTTCTTGGATTTTCTCTTCAATACACTGAGTAACTACCAAATTTTGTTTATTCAAGTTTGAGACATCAGCCTAGAACAAAGTATGTATCTTCAAAATTCTATTTAACTATTTTGAATAGTAATTTATACATTATAGGAAAGAGCTTGAGAAGAGGGTCTTACCATTTTGCTGAAACACAGATATTGTCAACCCCACTTAATCAGATAACGGATAAGATAATGAATACAATACTTTATATGAATAAAATACCCTGGAACTGAATATTTCCCATGCCATAGCTGCAACGTTAAAATCCCCTCTTAAACAAATACTCCGCTTAATTGAATAACATTTTTTGGAGCCAACAGTATTCATTTAAACTGGGCTGACAGTAACTGCAAGCACACCTGCCACATGTTTAGATATGTTAGATGTAATTTTTTTAGAGTTCAAGTATGTTTTCACTACATCGCAAAACACGTTAATTTTTAATTAACATTTTTGTAATATCATACAAAAACGCAACCTAGATAAGAACATTCTCGATCAACTTTCCTTCCAAAAAAAGTTATCAAAATCAGTCCATCCGTTTAGGTTCTATAGTGCTACAAACAGATACACACATGTATCAGACTTATAGCATCCCTTTCCAGTTGTGTCAAGGGTTAAAAAGAAAAAAACAAAATCAGCACATATGCACCTTTTAAATCCATATTTATCCAAAATATCAAGTTTGACTAGGAAGAGATACTCCTTACATGACCAGAGCAAAAATCAACACCTATACTAATACAGTGAAACTTGGGTAACTCGACAACCTCGGGAAGTTTACATTTATTTTTCAAATGGTTAGTCCAATGTTAATTTTAATAGGACAAAACCTCTCCAGCAAGACAAACTTACAGGAACCTCTATAAGTCGACACCCACTTGCTAATTTAGTTCAGTTTGCTAGCAATGCTTTTTCAAGCTGACCATTAAACATGGCAGCATGACACATGCTTTTCAAACAAGTGTGAGCAGGGCTTTCCTCTCTAACAGACCTGATTGACGAGGAGTTCATCTCTTTTCAAGAACTATGGATTTATTCCGAATAAAATATTCAAAGTTATCCGATTTATTTTGTTTTATTCTTTTTAAACAAAAAAAAAAGGAAGAAAGGAAAAATCTTTTAACTAAAAATAATTTCTATAACAAAGATGGTAAGCACTAATAAATAAGGAATACAGAAAACACTACAATACTGCCGTGCTAAGCGCAAAAGTCGTATCTGCAGCCGACTTCAAAATGAGAAATGGCCGTTTAAAGTTTTGTGCCTCCATGTATTTGATTCAGATGAAACTTTTTCAAATATTTTTTAAGAATATTTCCGATGGACAAATGGCCATAAAACATTGTATTTAGGTGAAATATGTGACAAGGAACCCCCTAGTGTTTGTTACTCAATTTTGACAAAAAGTTTTGCGCTTAGCGGGGCAGAATAGCCGAAATTATGGAACCTCGGTAAGTTGCTACCCACTTAACTCGACATATTTTCAAGACCACTTGGGGTATCGAGCTACCAAGGTTCCACTGTATTTCAATTTTGAACATCTGCATTTTTGAAACTAACTTCTAAGAAAAATAAATGTGACGCATGTTGAAGAAAAAATAGTTTTTTAAATAAAACACATTTCTTCAGAGAGAATTTTATTTTAGACAGCAATATTCACCATGTAAGTACCTCGGAGGCAGACTAAAGTTCGTCAATTGTCATTACTTTCAAGGGAAGCGCAAAAACGTTTGTCTGGTGCATACAAAGGATTGCACTAGCGCTCTTTTTTGCTTCTAAATAACTGAAGAAATTTCATTTATGGAATAACCATCTCATGAGTTGATGCAGAATAAAATTCTTTATACAATGCAGCCACATAAGTGAAAATCACCATTTGTGGACTTACGCTAGTCTGGTTCTGAGATACAGATATGTAGCTCAGACTTTTAACAATGATTAAGCAAATCATTTTGCAGTTTTTAACTTTAGAGTAACTCACGGTTTGAGCACATTCGAAGAAAAAGATACTCAAAATGCATATTAAAATTAGTTGTGAAACAAATAGGTTACTTATTTTTGTCTTGGAGCAAAACAGAGTACGTTTCAAACACAATTCTGTATGCTTTACATTTTGAAAAACATTATTCATTTATTTATTTTTATTATTATTTTTATTAATGTTTAGAAGTCTTGAAGAATTAATTTTAACTTTGAAAAATATTCGGTCATGTTCGGTTGAAAAATTACCAAGAAGAAAACTTTTTTTTAGTAAGCTTCCTAAAGATCGTAGCTTATACATCTAAATTTCTGAGAGATCTTTTATTTTTCTACTAGAGAAATTATTTTTTACAGCGATTCTAAAATTAGTGAAGAAACTAGAATCAAAGTAAACAGAAAAAAATCCTTATAAGATTGCTAATTAAAAGAACAATCTTTAGCTTTAAGAAATAAAATATCTATTATTCAAGAGAAACCAAACTTTGCTATAACAAAACAATTTGTTCTATGAAAATCTTTAATTTCTTAACTTATTCCAATAGTTATCACACTAAAGTTATATTTACATAAATTCAGGGGTTTTTTGCCATAGGTATTACTTAAAACACTCTTCGACAAAATTTGGAAAAAATTATTTCCATTGATTCAAGATAATGAACATCTTTGAAATGCAACTTCTTTAAATTGAACACACTTACCATAACTGTTTTAAAATCATCATTCAAATCCATTCTGGAAAACATTTCTTCAAAGTCCTCAACCATGCAGTTTTCAGGGTTTGATTTTAGCTGTGCTATGTATTTCATGATGAGCTAAACGGAACATAAAAAATTGGAAGCATTAAAACTTTTTTTTTAAATGTAAATACATTCATGCAGTTACTTTATAAAATACCTTTGAGTGATGAGTAAGTTTAAATAGCTTATTATTGACGTGCTATTTTTAAGAAAAGCGCATGCCAAAGGTAGGGGTAGAACTAACATAAATGTGAATATTTTCTACGTTTGCAGTCCCCCCTGGATGATCTAGCTACATCAAGCCCAAAAATTTGTATTATGGACGAGTCTTGAAAGAGCCTCAGTTCTCATCGAACTAATATTGGACAAAAACAGAACATATAAATAAATACTACTTAGCATTCATATGTCTTTGCTCATTTTCTTGCCATCAATCATTAACTGATAATAATGAACTGAAAATATTTTTCAATTATGTGATCCATTGGAATCCATTTCATTCCAATGGATTCCTGTCCACAAAATAATTGTGGGCAATGCAAGAGCTCATACACTGAATAAAAAAGGAGCGTTGGTAACACAAAGCATGAATCATCTATTTCTCAAAACAAAACTCATCTATTCAACAAAATCATTTGTTAACCTGACCCTGAAGAAAACTCTTGAACAAGATATGATGTAACATGCTCTCAACCAAAGATGGAGGACTCTGGAGGAAACCAGAACAATTCCTAGTTATCCAAGGAAGACAACTAGAGACTATTCTGCATGACTGTATGACAGACCATCTCTATAGCATCAAAGTAATGGATCCCCAAGCTGTTGGTTATGGGACTGAAATAAACCAATAACTTTTGCAAATTTAAATAGTTGTGTAGTGCTATCTCAATATGAGGACATTGCAAGAAAGTACATCTCAATATGAGGACATTGCAAGAAAGTACCGAAGAGCTTGTTAACTAATGGCTTAGGTGCTAATGTTGGATATTTCTAACATGAAAAATATTTTTTTTTTTTTTTAAAGGCATAAGCAAAAGGTTATATATTGCATATAGCTTCTAAATAGACAAACATTTTTAATACTTATTTTTAATTCAATCTTCCTGACATTATTTTTTTAACATCTTTGAAAATATTAAACTAATTCTGGTTAAAGGTGAAATTTGTTATGCATAAGTTTATTTACAATAACTGCTCAGCAGGCATGTGCCGTGAACAAACGTCCAGGGTAGGCAGATGATATAATTTGTGGAATAATAAATATATGTTGAAAAAAAGCATATGCTGTTACCCGTAATAAAACAGTATGAATATGAATGATATTTACGTAGTCCCTAGTATAAACATATATAAAAATATTTTCTTCTGATTCTATAGAAAATCCATCCTTCTTTCTTTCATTGTGGTAAAAATATCTGTGACTTTCATAAAAATTGAAAGTGGGGTCTTGTTTCATTTTGTTCACTTTTTTTTCTATGGATATCAAAACAAGAAAGAAAGGTTTTTAATTTGTCATTCTGTTCCTTTTGTTGCTCTTAGTTCTTTTTGTGGCTGAAAATATTCACTCTAAAAAAAAATTGTGGCTGGTATAGTCGAAATTAACTGCAACAACATCAGTTTCTGGAAACAGTTGGCTCAGTTCACTTTTCAAAAATAAAATCAAGTAAATTTTTATACATTTGTCAAAAAAAACTTGTTCCCATAAATATCATCAAATCTGCAATCCGTCTTATAATGTCAAAAAGTTTCGGTACTTTTTTTCTGGACTGCTGAATACATCCTTATCAAACCTAAAAGCTAATTTTTAAAATTGACTTCCATATAATAATGATATGAATTTTTCAATATTTTGTTCATTTAATTCGTAAGTCTTTTTTTTTTTCAAAAAGTTTACACAGAACAACTATCCTGAGGTTTCAACTTAAACATGGGAAACATTATGACAAATGAAAAAATGAAACATTTGAAAATTACGGAAACATTTCATAGAAAACAAACCATATAAAAAACGAATCAAGATGCCAAAACCATTGAGAATTTTGCTAACGCTCACCGCCCTGCACATAATGAGCGAATTGCAGAATTGCAGCGGAGAATCGAAGAGACCGGCAGAGAAAGAGTGTAGCCTTCGAGTTGATCTTCTCGGTTTCAATCTTCGTTGGTTACGAGAGAGGCAGATTTCAATCTGCCTCCAAGGTCGCTTTGGCTAACACAAAGAGGGGGAAAAGTGCAGCACGGGGGTTATTTGCATGCTAAGCATTGCATAGATACGGAGGATGAAAAGCAGCGTCGGCCACTGCTTTTCAAGTGTACCAAAATGAAAAAATTCTATTTTTTTCTATTATTGCTGTGTAAAACCGAAATATTTTTTCCAATCAACGCATTAAATGTCATTGAATGAAGTGGTGAGGTTGGTCTGTTTTCTTCGTGGGTAAGCACTGCTTACCTTGCCTACCCAGACGGTTCCCTGCTGCTCAGTGACTAGCTATCACAAATCTAGCTACTGAAATTTATCTTTTTTAAGGCAAAAGTATTTTGATTTCTATTTTCTAATCAAGTAATAACATTGTAACCATACGTATTTTGAAACTTTTGAAAATGCATATTTAAACGAATTTCTTGAAAAATATGTGGCTAAATGTTCTGCAACTTTTGTCACATAAAAAGTTTGCTCCAACTGACATCTTTACTAATATATAAAGTTGTAGAGTTTGTTTGTTTGTTTGTTTGTTTGAACGCGCTAATCTCAGGAACTACTGGTTCAATTTGAAAAATTATTTTTGTGTTGAATAGTTCATTTATCCAGAAAGACTTTAGGCTATAGTTTGAAAAGATTCGATAAGCGATTCGTTTTTTATTCGAATTCAAGGCAATTTTCCCATAAATCGCCGAATACTGGGGTTAAAAATTACTTGCACATATTAATGTTATATATCGTTGGAAGCAGAAAAATTTTGTCCGTCCTATGCAGTTTGTTCCGATTCTCTAACTTAAACACAGCACGAGTTATTCAATTTTTAAACTTGCCTTTTGCAAGGCTTCACCCGATTTCTTGCAATACTTGGTTCATTAAAACCATCAATAAAAAATAAACTAATTATTCCACAGTTTTGATTTTTACGCCATTGGATAGAGCGATATTTTTAACCCCAGAATTGATTCGACTTACAGTCGAAGAACCAAGCTTTTATCTCTACTAGAAAAAAAGTTACAAGCGTTTGAACTTTGAGTTCGAAAACCTCTTTCCTGATCAAACTATTAACGTTTTATTGCGTTGCTATGACGACATCTTTTAAATTCATTGTTGGTGTCCTTTTCTTCATTTCGTATCTTAAAAGCATTTCATTTTACGGCGTTTCAACAAGGCAAATAATAAGATCGTCCGTGTTTCACTTGAATTCCTGCCTACTTAATGACTTATTTTTTTTTTTTTTCTGGTACCATTTTGAAAATGTGTTTCAAATTAAATTGTAATTCATGTTTTTAGCAGGGATTTTTTTTTTTTTTTTTTGGCTGTGATCTAAATATTAAAACAACTTTTTTGTTTGGAATTTTGCAATTAATGTTACAGGAAGAGAGCGGTTTGGAAATATTTGCTTTTGGTAGGGAATTGTATTTGTTTATTAGGGAGAGTGTTTAATATATGCTACTTGACATTGTTTTTATTCCTGAGGAAGCATGTGCAAATAATGCGATTGACTTTTTTATGCGGGAAAGTTTTTTAGCGAGCCGCTTTAGCAGTGAGTAGTTTTTTGAAACTGGTTTCGCTAAAACTTTCCTCCCTCCTTTAAATGCGAGCCGCCTTGGCGGCGAGTACTTTGTTTTAACTTTCCTTACTACTTTAAAGGCGAGCCGCCGTGGCGGCGAGTAGTTTGCTGAAACTTTCCTCGCTACTTTAAAGGCGAGCTGCCTTGGCGGTTATATATCATTATATACCGCCTTGACGGCGAGTAGTTTATTTAAATTTTCATCACTACTTTAAAGCCCGTGCAACGCCGGGCCCCACAGCTAGTTCTCCAATAAAAATTAAATAATCCATTCAGTTAGGGGAGCAGCAACAAGTTGAAGAAACAATAAAGGTTTTGAACACTCTCAATTGAATATAACAGGAAATAAGCTGTAAATATCATAAATTAGTTAACTTACTATGTACAAATCTTTTCTAGATTTCAAAGAAAATATCTCCTACACTAAGGAAAAGATAAGGGCCTTTTTTCAAAATACCAATTTCATTCACAGGTTTTAAACTCATAACACACATTTCCCAAAAAACTTTAGCATACTTTTAGAAAACAATGGCAGCATGCAAAAAAAAAACACTATACTAAAATTTAAAATTAAAATATTGAGAATTTGATGAAATATCCTTCATAATTTTGCAGCTGGTTAGCTATAAATGGCAATTTAAAAAAAAAATCCAGCTAAATATCTTAATATTTCCGACAATTAGCACTTCTGAAGAAGGCATTAAACCATCAATTTCAGAGAGAGGGGAAAATATTAAAAAAAAAAAAAAAAAACTCATAAAAAGAAGTTAAAACAAAGCCTCAAGAAAAAACTTAATTAAAATAATTTAGCAAATTTGCAAATTGAAAGTAAAAATGTTTTTTGATGGAATAAGTAAGAAAAGAGAAAACTTGTGATACATTATGATAAAATCAAAATTCTATTTGGTAGTACAACAATGTTAGTACTAAAGTACTTTTACACATGAAACAAACTTGAATTAATAAAATTTAAATATGATTTGAAAGTGAAACATTATATTATATTAGTAAAGACATTTCTCCAAGACAATAATCATCTTTCAAGCTGGAAGTAAAGTCTCCCCCCCCCCTCTCTCTAGGCCTGATAAACAAAGTTGAAATATCAATACAGCTGTGTAACAAAAAGTATTTAATAGCAAAAAGGGAACTGAAAACTTGTACAACAATTACACTCATGAGCAGGTTGCTTTAACGAATTCTGTGTAGCAGACCTTCAGCAGATTCAAAATGCTCAAAAAAAAAAAATAATAATAAATAAATATATATATATATATATATATATATATATACTGTCGGTTCCAAGAAATATTATTCGATTAAGCGGGGTATTTGTTTAAACGGGGATTTTTAACCTTGTGTCTATGATTGAAGTTTAAAAAATCAACGTAAATAAAGCACAAATCAGGTAGAAAGTACAGCGAATAGCCATTTTAAGGCTACAATGGAGCCCCTTCCTCAGTGCAAGAAGTTCAGCAAATAACATGAAAGCTGTAAGAGAACTCATTTTTCATTTTTCATTGTGTCTATGGTCAGGTTCCAGGAAATTTTATTCCTATAAGTGGGGTATTCGTTTATCCGTTACCCAATTAAGCGGGGACGACAGTATATGCATAATGCCAATTTATGCTACACACACAATAGAATGCTACGTTCCTTCACACTGAACTGAACAAAGACTTAGGTTTTTTTAAAGATTATTTCAGCCTTAAAGCAGTAAGTAAGGGATAAGGCAGAAACACGCAATAGTTAGTGGTGTATTGCATTATTTCAGGCTGCTTCTGGTTTTTTGTAAAGCTGGTGATTTACAATATGCTTTCAGTGGGAAAATCTTTTGCAACACACATTACACTTTTCAACAAATTCAGTGCTGGAGTAGTAACATATACTATTTTGATCACTTCCTTGAAAAGTCTTGTAGCCACACTAATAGAATTTACCTAAGCACATCTGTTAAGAAGAAAGTTATAGTTTTCAACTTACTGCAAAATACCACCCAATATATAACAAACAGCAACTTCTTTGACCTTGTACTTAAGCTAATCTAGCAATTTGGAAATTCCCGGGTGCAATACAAATAATTAAACATTTTTCTGGTTGCATTTATAACTTAAATAAATTTTCATTGTAAATTTAGAGAGCATTAATAGACAGTTTACTTAAGAATAAAGCTTAGTGATGATTTGGATTCATTTGATATGTATTTCCCCACACGAAAGAGAAACTTTAAATTTTCCAGCACTAACCTGAATCTTCCTTTGCAATTTCATATTTTCAGATTTCAATACACTAACTTCTTTCTTGTGCTCTTCATTGACTAATTTCAGGTTTTTGTTTTCAACAGTTAGGTTTTGTTTCATTATGTTGTATTTTCTCACTTCAGTGTTCAGTTTCTCAATTTGTTTTGTTTTCCGCAATAAAGCATCTTGTTTCAGTTTCAATTCCTTTTGCGAATCTCTAAAATGTATAATGCTTTTCAAATTGTTTATTTATTTAAATGCTATATGAGTTGTGAAAACAATCAAAACTTTCATTTAACTCTTATTGGCGAAAAGAAAAGTATCTCCCAGAAAAAAATTGAACTTGAATGGTCATTCTGACGGGATTTGAGTTATGCAAGTGATTAACATTTCAGTGTGAATGACGAATGGGACATGAGCAGCGCACATTTAGTTGTTCGAAAATAAGTACTTAAACCCATGGGTAATTAGAACTGGAAATCCACTTTAGATACACAGGTTTTTAAAGAAAAAGCCCTTTAATGTATGCCTGGTAGTGCTAAAAGCAGTAGTTTTACATCAAAACAGGATTGTGTTGTAAACAATACATTTCTGAGGACAACTCCCTTGAAGTCAAGAAAAATAAAAAATATGATAAAGGTCAGGTGTTTGACCTGTCACAAAAACATGATGCACTCTATTAAATAGTTAATCACACTACACAAAACTACACAAAGAAAGTGAGCAGTTAGATATAAACATACTTGGAATGTAGGAAAAAAAAATTTTAATAGAACTAAAAGTTGTATTACTTAATTTCTAATTCCACTTCGCATAATTTTCAAAGTAAACAAACATTCCAGTGATTGGAAAAATCATTTCCAACCTATGATACAAGAGCTGCCTTGGACTGCAACCTAAAGGCAAACAACAATGGTAGACCCAGAATCCGATGAAATTTGCATCGAGTTTGCATCTTTCGCCCCCCCCCCCCCTCAAAAAGCTTAAATTGCTGGCCTGATTGCAGAACAAAGCACTAAACATCCTGTCTCAAACATCCATGATATGAAAAGTTTGAGAGTCCATTATTGGCTTGTAAACTATTTCAAATTAAATTATAGAAAAAATGCAGTAAACTTATTCTTTTCTGATACACTCCATGATTAAAACAGTTTAAAAACCCCTGAATTAGCCAAGCAAACTGTTTCAACTCAAATTACAGTACCATGTATCGAACGTTGCTTCACAAAAATGCTCTATAATTGGAATAGTTTGATCAAACATGATTTAAAGTACGTCTGAAGATTGAGTACTAACACAAAAAAACTATTCTGGAATTCTAAAAATTTTCTTTTCACACACACAAAGAGAGATAGAAAGGGATATTTACAACTAAAATCACCTATAAATACAAGAATGAAAGCTATACTCACTTTAATTCAGTTTTGATAGAATTCAAGTTTAATTCTAGAACTTTCTTTTCTTCTTTGTGGTCTTTCATTAAAGATGGAATATCTGCAATACCAGTTTCATATTTTCGTATCTCCCTATCTTGCCGTGCTTGAATATCAACCAAAGTCTTATTTTCAATTTTAAGTTCCTGCAAAATAAAAATATTTAAATTAAGAAAGTATCAATAAATTAGTTTATTTACAACATTATATCATACATAATGTTCTTATTTGTACAATAATATCTCTAAAGCATTTTCAAATATGACAAATCCACTATAAGAACTCTCCGTTGAATAACTCAACTACTTTAATGAATTCCAATTATATCAAAAAAGTGAGGACAATTTTGAAAACTAATGAAACTAATGTTGCATCAGCACTAATATAGTGTGTTTTACTTTCACTATCATATTTAATGAGAAGATTTCTGACATGTAGTGTCATCAATTTTATTTTGCCTTTATTAGGATTTTATTACGTTCTAATCATAACGTGTATTTTGATCTTGTTCTTCCGTACAGGAGCTCTAAATTTTAGTGAACCAAATAAAATTGCAAAGCAATCTTCAAAGTTGGTGAGCGGCAGCATGCGAAGAACCCTAGTTCACAAAATAAAAGTAAAAATGATTTAGATCATTGAAAAAGAATGAACCAAACAGTAAATAACCATACACATGAAGATTAGGTAAAAGTACTACTTTGGATACTAAAAATTCAACTCACTTTAATTTTTTCTTTCAGGCAGACTACCTGACTTTCTAATTCTTTGATTTCCATTTTTCTCTCGGATAAGACAACTTGGGCTGAAGGATTTGATGAAAGAAGCATATCTGATTTTCTTTTGTAAACTGGAATGTTACACTGTTTATTCAGATAAATGGGCTTGCTTCCTATAATAAGATGATAAATCAGGCATTGTAAAATAATATTGCAATTTAGGAAACCAAAAGATGATTTTAAAAAACTAGCGTTTTCAGGTACGAAATTCAAAAAATAATAATATTAAAAATAAACGTATACTTTCATTTGCAGCTCAAATGTTAGCGAAACAGCTATCACAAAATGCACAGTAAACAGTTCAAGTGAATCACATAGTAAAAAAACTTCAATAACAATTGAATACATAAAAATAAATAATAGTAGAGTCAATGGCAGTTTCAATTAAGCCCCTGTATTTATGTAATACAAACACAAGCCAAAACTGGAACTACATCTTCTTTCAACTTTGAAGAATATGATTTTGTCTTAGATTAAAAATCTTATGGCTTGGTTCCCGTATAACTAATTCTAAACTCATCTATCTTCAAAGTCATGATATCAATCAGAGATCAGCATCAGTGCTGTTATTAATTAGAATAGCGTTTTGGAAATTTATTGAACAATTTCCTTTCTGAGAGTGTTAAAAACAGGTACTTCGGCTAAGTACTGGTATTGGCACTCTAAGCATATTTGTTTTTAAATTGTGGCATTAATACCTAAAATTGAAAAAAATAAGTAGTGGGCACCAATACAAGGTTGCTCTATAAATGTCTAGAAAAAAATTCTCCAAGTTTTACCTGTTCTTTTTTTTCACTTAAAATAACAAGAATTAACACACATTCAAGACTTAGCAGAATTTTTAGTAGTAGAGAGAAGAGTGGTCAAAGAACAAAAAGGAAGAAATCGTGAAATCTCAAAAATGTCAACAGGCAGTAAAACTTAAAATCGTTAGAGGTTTATAAAAAATATTTTGAATCCTTTTTTTTTACATACATAAAAAAATGCCATGTTTCACCAACATCCAAGACTTTGAATGTGTAATTCCCCACACTCCCTTTTTTTTTTTAATTGTAGATTTAACATAAATTGAACCAACAACTTAGATAAACTGAAGAAAGAATGAAATTATTGAAATAAAGAGTCAAATAAGATGATTTAGAAAAGCATGCATCAAATTACTTTCCGGCTTTTCAAATAGTTAAAATATTTACAGGATGCAAAAGGATTGATATCTCAAACAAGGTATACAATTTTCAGCAAAGCAGGTGAATGATGTTGATATGTTTCCAAAACATTATATTTATGGCGGAAATCGCGGTGGTTGAAGATTTGTATTTTATTTTTCCCTGTATTTTAACGCTTCTTCAAATTCCTTGAATTTTACCAGCTCTTTTACGTTTTTTTTTTTTTTTAGTTTGGTTAAGTAGCAACTTTGCAATGTACGGAAAAGACAGAACATTGCACCAGTCTAAATAATGTATAATTCTGTTATTAAAACAAAAATTAAAAAAAAACTTATGAAAGAAAAACATGAAAGTAATTTTCATATTTAATCAGTAACAGTTTAGCTGAGGTAAACAAAATCAATAAATAAAATAGCATTAGCTCATAATAGACATCACTGTTAAAAGAGCTGGAATAATTTAAAAAGAAGTTTTATCTATAAAATTACGCAAATAAATGTTTTTATCCGAAAAAAATCGATTAAAAGTACTTACCTTGACGGACGACTGTCAAGGGAATTTGTTTCAAACTTGTTCCTTTATTGCTCACATTGAAAGAGGGCAGGTTTCTTCCAGCAAGATTGTCAGTTTTAAATTTGTTAGGATAATTTGCTTGACAAGGCACTTCTGAAAAGTATTAGAGATCAAACATTTTAATCAAGAATTTCCCAACGGTGGTAAAAATGATTCAGTAGCTACTTAACTTCAAAACAATCAACAAACTATAAAAATTACTAATCGGCAATACATATCACCTGTTTACTTATAAAAAGGAAGTGAAAAAATTTCGACAAATTATTCAAGTTGTAATATATTAGAAGAAAGATTTTTATTAAAGGAGTTGTGAAATTGTCCCCACAATTTTCACAATTTAACTATCCCACGTCCAGGAAACCCCATAACACCGCCTTTAAAATTTGGTACAAAATAACTAGGCGATCCTAGGGCGTTCGCACCTCAAAGCGGTTTTTTTTTTTTTTTTTTAATACTTTTTATAATTAATTATTTTTGGCAAAATTTCACATAAATTGCCTATTTAGACGAAGACAGCTTTCAAACACCCCTCAATACTCTGTATAATACAAAAGATCTTTTTTTTTTGCCACAAAATGAAATGTCTTCCAATTTTATCAATCAATTACAGTCGACGCTCGTTATAACGACCACACGATATAAAGACCATCCTAATATAACGACCGGTGAAAAAAACCCCAACTGTATCCTAATATACTCTTTGTTCTACCTCTTACAGCGACCACTCGTTATAAAGACCGTTTTCTGTGGGACGGAGACGGTCGTTATATCGAGCGTCGACTGTAGTAGAAAATAGATAAAAAGGTCGTTCCATACTTACATTTAGTTTAAACTAAACTAAATGTAAGCATGGAATTAAAGGGCTAAATGTTACTGTAGACCACAAATTTAAAAACAACTACTCAAGTGTACAAATGTCAGTTTGCTTCTTTGCTATCATTAACAAATATCTATGAAATTTGGAAAAAGCTAGCTTGGACCTCGGGAAGGGGTGCTCTTTGAAAAGTCCTCCCAAATTTGTGGAAGCGGAATTTTCATGCTGTTTTGACTATCATGCACTCTTTAATGAAATTCTATTTCCTACGAGAGTGAAAGCGGGATTTTCATTTTCTTATAATCGTAACGCGTATTTTAATCTGGCAGATGATTTGAATCTTAGCGAACCGAATAAGATCACGAAGCAACCTTCGTGGATTGACGAGCAGCAGCGAGTGGAGGGTAGATAGCCCCTCTAGTTTTGTAAAAAAAAAAAAAAAATATAATTAGTGAAGTAATATAATTTGAGAAAAGCTATTACTTTTCATATTTTCACCAAAACCATGTACGTTTCTTCTTTTGTCAATCGATTCTTTTCTTTCGCTGGCATGTAAATCACCACCTTCTAATCCATTGTTTGCTCCAATTAGGATATTTAACACCTCTGTCAGTTCTTTCATCTTGCATATTGTTTAGTTTTCAATACAGCTCATGAAGTTTCATAATTTTTAGACATAAATCTAAAATTAAATTAAAGTAAATATAATAATTAAAGTAAAGAATAATAATAATAGCATCAAATTGCTTAATTATCATTTACTTTTCTAAATCTTACCAGTAGGTGTGAAGGAGAATTATTATAACTGGGAACGACTAGTGCGTTTTAAAAAAAAAATTCACCAAACTAATAAAAAGAAACCGTTGATTTGCTTATCAAAAAGTGCCACAACACTGTTGCTGAAGTTTGGAATTAACTTAACAAACAACCATAGCAAAGTTTAAAGTTCCATTAAAATGAAAGTTAATCCGTAAATATTTAAATTAAGTGACTAAACAGTAAAATAATCCTCCAAAAAAAAAATCAATAAAAATCAATTAAAGGTCTATTGAAGTGTAAATTTGCAACATGATGAGGAGAAGAAACAAATTTCAGCAATGGGAAATTTTCTCGCCAATTTCATAGTATCTTGCCAACTTGAGAAAATCCGAATGTGGGGAAAAAAAAAAACTTACGCTGTTTCGATAATAAATGCGTAAATCAAGTCTTTAAAATTCTTCCAATAACGTGTAACAAACATGCAAGTTCAATTTTTGTACAAAAAATCCGATTTTTACAAAGCATCGTCCCCCCCCCCTTCCCCCTCCAAAAAAAAGGCAAAACTTTTTAGAGCAACTACTTTAAAAACAATTACCATATCTCATGGTCACAAGAGCTGAAATGAGCGTCAAAACTTTGAGAAAGGCTAAAAAATAATCTTTGTATTTCAGTATATAGCTCAAATTCTACAGAATTCAGCCAATTTTTTTTCTGGAAGAAATTTTTTTCCTGAAAGAATTCCTCTGACTTCTGAAACTTAACACAATTCTGAACATTTTTCATTGTGATAATTGTTATTGAAAAAAAATTAATTTTTAAGAATTATAAATTCAATTTCATCGAAATCTTCATGTATAAACAAGAAACAAATTACAAAATATTGCTGCTTAATTTCAATGTGCTAAAGCTGACATTTTTCCACTTGTATTGGAAATCGGATTGAAACAAATTACTCTACAGGTTTTTCGGTAGAAACATCTCAACGGCGTAATCTATATACATAAAAGACTACTTTTGTATGCGTATGATCGGGGTAAACTTCAAAACTACTGGACCGATTTTAAACATTTCTGCTTAATTTCAATGTGCTAAAGCTAAGACATTTTTCCACTTGTATTGGAAATCAGATTGAAACAAATTCAGGTTTTTCGGTAGAAACATCTCAACGGCGTAATCTATATACATAAAAGACTACTTTTGTATATGCGTATGATCGGGGTAAACTTCAAAACTACTGGACCGATTTTAAACATTTTTTTCACCGTATAGCTGCAGTAACAGGGAGCAGGATAAGCTATAATTTATTTCTAAAAAGCTTAGTTTAAAAAAGTTATTATGGAAAATAGTAAATTTCATATAGTTTCCCATTAAATGATTAAATTTTCAGTCCATTGTTGCAAAATTCGTTGCCTATTAACACCAATATTAATGGTGATCATAATGAAAATGTGAACCAAGGCTTCTCTGGAGTAAGTATGTGCTTTCTTAGGATTTTTAGATTCATCTATGCCAATAATCGCTAACGAGACTAAATAAAAAGATAATTGATTTTGGCAACAGTTAGAGAACAGAAAATGTTTATAGTCAAAAAATTTCTAAGTTAGGTACATAAGATGTTTTCACCAATGTAGTCACAGGATTAATGATGTGACTTATTTCACGTGTAATGTTTGAAAATACTTGACGTGCGATTGATTTTACAGGGTGCGACAGAGAAACTTGCTGATTTTAACTGGATGCTAATTAGCAAGGAGTGGTCAGAAAGGAGTGGGAAGAGTCTCATTTTAAAGAGAGGGTCTTGAAGTTTTGTTATCTCATAGTTTAGTTGTCGCCATGCGTTGGACGAAGGAGCAACGATCGTTCGCCGCCGAATCTTACTTTTCAAATAATCTTTCGGTGGTCGCCACTCAACGTGACTTCCGAACTCGGTTCAAAATTCAACCCGTTGTTCCCATTCCTGGCTGGGAATCGACTGTTTTGTGGGTGAAAATATTCAGGGGAAGTGGGGGTGTGGCAAAAAGAGGCCCAGGAGGTGAACGGATTCCCAGAACTCTAGAAGACGTCGAAAAAGTGAGAGAGTCGTTTTTGCGCTCTCCCAGGCGTTCGGCGCGTAAACACGCTGCTGCTTTTGGGTATTTTTGATTGGACACTGAGACGAATTCTTCACAACGAACTCCAGTTTCATCCCTACAAACTTGCTGTGGTTCACCAGTTGAGTGATAACGTCTCCTTGAAAGGTGACGTACCGTGGCCGGCCCGCTCCCTCGATTTAACACGCCGTGACTATTTTTGTGGGGGTATCTCAAATCGATCGTTTACAACAAGCCCCGGACCCTGCAACGCCTGAAGAACAACATCCGGCTTGCTATCACCAACATCCCAATCGATATGCTCGAAAGAGTGCAACAAAACTTCAAATCTAGGGTAGATGAGTGCATCATTAACAGTGGCAGCCATTCTCCCCGATGTAGTTTTTAAATCTAACTAATATAAAAATTCAGAATGGGTACCATATCTTATAAAAAGTAGTAAACTGATACATGATGTACTTTTCCCTTAGTTGACTTTTCAAGTCTGCAAGTTTCTCCGCCGCACCCTGTACCAAGCTTATAACATTTCCGATTTACCTAAACATTATTTGTAGCTTGCATTTTTATTTACGGTGTTTAATAGAGTTTTTTAGTTTGTCCAGACAAAAAAAATTACCATTGTTTACAGAAGTAGCCATTGTGTATATAGATATGCACTTTATTGTTGAAAAATTCATGAACGAGTGTCACTAAAACACCATACCGGCCGAAACCCGGGCAGGGCCGGGTACCCGGTAGTCGTTGCATAAAGCCGTTGTTGCATTTTTATAGTAATGCAACAAACTACCTACTGTGGGAAGATGGAAAGCAATAAGATTAAATTTGGCGAATGATATTGGCTTAGATTAACTTGGATGGAACTGGATAGAATTTTTAGAATAGGCGTGGCAAAACGACAAGCGTGCAACTCCTCAAGAAAAGAAAAGAAACAAAAAAAAAAAAAAAAAAAAAACAGATAGGGTTGAAAATGAAAAGTTAATACAAAGTTCTTTCAGTAAGCTGTAGAAAGAGCGAGCTACTGTTATGAAGGCAGGAGCAATCAGATTTCGAAATACGAAAAAAATCGGGGCTGGCGATTTAAAACATTATAACAGCCAAAGTGCGAGATAGTGGGGGGAGCAAACTGGAGGAAAACTGCAAATCCTGATAAGAAGGTGCAACTAGGTAGGAATGTTGTTAATAAGTATACAATGAAATTAAGGCCCGGAGGCACTTTCAAAAAACGTTTTAATCCAAGATGGCGGTTTTTCAAAATGGCGGCCATTGATATCATTGCTTTTTAATTATAAATCATACCAAAGAGGTTTTTGTATCAAATTATGTGATTTTCAGGTCGAGGATTTCATTTGGTACGATGAAAATATGCTAAATGATCATTTTAATGTTTATTTATTACTTTAAAAAAAATACCTTATTTATAAGAAAGAAAAAAAAACTTCATGCATTATACAAGGTTTTTTGAAATGTAGCCAACCTGTAACCGAAAAAAAGAAAGTGTCTAAACCTGGACCGTTAGTAATCTAATCACCCACAAGTTAGTCTCCTAGGTACTCTGCACACTTCTCTCGGAGGTGCTGCTATCGTTAGAAGAGTTAAAAGAAGGGCCGTTTCGGAATAAAGTGTAGTCGGCGGCCGACGCAGAAATAATGTCCTCTCTCGTTTAAAATATCCTTCTTTTCGGTCGTCTCTTGAATTTGGGAAACAGCTAGAAGTCGCAAAGGGCCATATCAAGAGAGTAAAAAGCCTGTCGAATCATAAAACCCTGGTTTTCTTCAAATGATTTCGGAATCAAGTGTGAGAAATGTGCTGGAAAAACTTTGAAAGCCGTTTGCACCTTCCGAATGGTTTCAACTTGGCTGTTCCTCAGATTCTAACAAAATGTGATGCAGTAGCATTGCTCCAGTCGTGTCGTCTTTTCCTTGAAATGGAGGAAAAACAAAAGAGCATAACCAAATACACCAGTGAAATGCTGTTTGTCAGTGACTGGCGTTATAGACAGACCGGAATTGAATCACTTATGTGCCCAAAAGGTTCAAGATCAGTACACGTACACGCACTTGATTCGTATCCATCAAGTTTTAAAGGGGCGATAAGGCCCTACACATTTCTAAGAGCCCTTATATGTAAATGCTTTCTAAAGTACCAGTAAGAAAGTAGGAAAAAAATCAATTTTTACCAATATACAAAAAATGTTATTAATATGTAGTGCATAAATTGTGCGTCGTGAGTTGAACACTACTTCATTGTTCGCATTCGTTTTTGTGTTTGTATAATAGTGTGCAAGATCAACCAACACTATTGCAGCTTCACTCATTTCTGCAAATTTCTGCAAGTGCATTTTATTAGCTTGATTCATAAATCAGAAATTTCCAGGAGCTTCGAAAATTTCAGCTCCCAAGATTCATCATCCAACCGCCATTCACTAGGAGATAGTGTACATATGTGTTTCTTCACTTGTCTCCAAATGTGTCCAGCCTTGAAACTGTTACGTAATACTTGTTGCTGTAAGGCCCCCTATGCCGGTGATCAACTTTCAAACGGCCAATTTTTGGTTATAAACAACTCTTATCTTGCATCACTTAAGGCCAAGCTCCACATTGACGTAAAGCAGAAAAATAATGCAGAAACGTAAAATGGATTAAATAGTTTTCCTATGGAAAGTACCCGAATTCAGGAGCGTCCCGATGGGATGTCATGGGAGGTCACTGTGACCTCCCAATAATTTTCGTATTCGGCACATTTTGCTGACGATTCGACAGTTTCAAGGCAAATTGCAACACTGAGATTATTAGTTCTTTTTAGTTTTTAGAATTGTTTTTTAAAGATGCCTAATGTTTTTTTGCAGCAAATATTATGCATGTACGACATGTGTGCAATGTGCATGCTTGTATTTTATCATTCGGTAAAATTGGAACTTCATTCGGCAAATTGATAATTTTCCATTCTTTTGGAGAAAACCCAGACTCTTATGTTTCGAGAGGGTTCTTACTCTCCTGATATGGCCCTCTGTGACTTCTGGTTGTTTTTCAAACTCAAGAGATCATTGAAAAGAACGAAATTTCACACAAGCGAGGACATTATGCCTGTAACGGCAGCAGAGTTACGTTTTCTTCCAAAACAGGCTATCTCGGAACGCTTCTTACAATGGAAGCACCGCTGGAAGAAGTGTGTGGAGTTCTTAGAAGACTACTTCGAGGATAGTTAAGTGACCAACGCCTTATGTTTTGGCAGTTTTTTTTTCTTCGATAAAAGGTCGGCTACTTTTCTGCTGGACCTTGTATTTTTCATGTAGGTTTTTTTTTAATAAACAATGTAATTCTTAAAGAAAATAAACATTAAAATGATCATTTAGCAAATTTTACAGGAACAAAATGAAATCCTCCACCTGAAAAACATATAATTTGATACAAAAACCTCTTTGGTATGATTTATAATTAAAAAGCAATGATATCATTGGCCGAAATTTTGAAAAACGCCGCCATCTTGAATTAAAACAGTTTTTGAAAGTGCCTCTGTGTCTTAATTTCATTGTATAGCCATTAGCAACATTCCAACCAAGTGGCATCTTCTTATCACGATTTGCAGTTTTCCATTGTTTTTTGGCAGTTAGCTCCCGGACTAAGAGTTTTAACTTTACGCTGCATAGCGTTGTCAATTGGCTACATGGACTATTTATCCTTATGACCATGCATTAGGCAACTCAAGCATAACAAGAAGTTCTGTCAAGAACTAAACGAGCCTACTTTCCCGTACATCGACATCGGCATTCTAGCATCTGATCATTATTCTCTTGATTATCTAAGACTAAAAATTATGTCAAACATACCTTTTTAGCACTTGAAGCTGATTTCTAAAAGCAAAATATACCCCTCTCATCAGATGAAATAGACACATAAAAAGTAAATAAATGAATAAATAAAGTTTTGTTGCACCTTTTAAAGAATGTAACTGTTACAGTTCTTCCGTAGAAAAATTCCTCAATTGTTTTCAAAAAAAAATTAAAGTACAAAGTACATCAAAACACATTTTATCAAAGAAAGAAAAAAAAAAGAAAAAAAAACTCGTCCGTTGCCAGTTGTTAAATATAAATAAAGAATAAAATGCCCTCGTGAATGAAACATTTTTGTTACAAAAAAAATCGTCTGCCAATAATAATAATAATAATAATAATAAATTCAATAAAACAAATGAATAAATAAACAAAAAATCGTCTGCACAGTCAGTCATTTTTTTTCGGACTGTTTACTCAAAAGTTATTAGGGGTGACAGCTTGCTTGAGCGGTTCAATGTTGAACGAAAAATTGTTCAAATCGGAAATGTAAATACGGGAATGAAGTATCCTTGAAAAGTTCTTTCCAACAAAAAAAAGTTTGTTCAAATCGGACTGTTCATTAAAAAGTTAGTATCGCGGGACCGGTTGTTTGAACGGCTCAAATTTGAACCAAAAATTGTTCAAATCAAAAAATCAAATATAGGAATGAGCTGTACTCGCCGAGATCTTTCCAACAAAAAAAAGTTCGTCCAAATCGGAATGTTCATTCAAAAGTTATTAGGGGGGGGGGGGCAGACAGACCGACAGACCGACACACAAATTCCCCATCTCAATACCCTACTTTCAAATTTTTAATTTTTCGATATTCATTTTACCTCTTTATTTTTTTAACTTGGCGATATTTTTTGGACTTGGCGATATTTTTTTTTTTAACTTGGCGATATTTTTTGGACTTGGCGATATTTTTTAGATGCATTAAGCTACTTTTAATACTTTTTTCGTCTTTCTTTTATTTTTAACGGGAAAGTAGGCTAAAAAGCAAGTATTAGATATCGTTAAAGCAAATCTATATACATAAAAGACTACTTTTGAAAACGTATGTCCGGGGTAATCTTCCAAACTACTGAACCGATTTTAACCATTTTTTCACCGTAGATAGCTACAGTAACATGGAGCAGGATAAGCTATAATTTATTTCTAAAAAGCTTAGTTTAAAAAAGTTATTATGGAAAACAGTTAATTTTATGTCCTTTCCCCATTAAATGATTAAATTTTCAACCCATTGTTACAAAAATTTGGTGCCATGCAGCAACAATATTGATTGTAATCATATTGAAAATTTTGAACCAAGGCTTCTCTGGAGTAAGTATGGAATTTATTGCCTTCTAAGGATTTTTATATTTATCTGAGCCAACAATCGCTAACGGGTGAAATAAAAAAAAAGATTTTGGCAATAGTTAGAAAATAGAAAGTGTTTATAGTCGAAAAAATTTCTAAATTAGGTACATAAGATGTTTTCACCTCACCAATGTTGTCACACGAGGATAGAAACTAATAATGGGACTTATTTAACGAGCAATATTTGGAAATGGTTAATTTCAGTGCGATTGATACTGTAAATATATATTTATTTTAATATACCAAGCTTATAACATTTCATATTTACTCAAACATTATTTGTAGCTTGCTATTTTTTTAGCTTGCATTATTTTTTTTTATAGTTTATCCATAACATGGCCATTGTTTACAGAACTAGCCATTATGTTTATAGATATACACTTTAGTGTTGGGAAATTTATGAATGAGTTTCACTAAACCACCCTACACCCACAGAAACTCGGGCAGGGCCGGGTACCCGGCTAGTATAAACATAAATCTTCAAAATTATTTTTTTTTTAATGTTTTTCAATGTTTTCTTATTACACTAAAAAACAAAAAAAATTCTTTCAAATAAAAAAAATCATGCAGTGTAGTTTTAAGTCTAATGCAGAAAATTTTTCAGGTACGCTTATGCAATTTGGTATGTTCCACTTTTTGATGATTCCTCATGCGAATAGATGACATATCATTGGTGCTTGAAAACATCGATGTTCGAAATTGTCACATCTATACTCGGTTACTTTAAAATAGGCGTATCAATTTTAGAAATTTTGCATTGTCTCCATGAAAACCGCACGAAAGACAACAGTTTCCCCCTTTTTACTTTCTTCTATATCTAATATATAGAAGAAAGTATTGGTTTCGTGAAAATTTTCGAATGTCGAATTTTGACGGATTTGCACGTTTTGAGGTGCGCTAAGTCCATTTCGACCATTTTTGGAAAATGTCTGTGTGTGTCTGTCTGTGTGTGAGTCTGTATGTGTGTGATCAGTTTTTGTGGCCGCGTTAGAGCAAAAACTACTGCATGAAATCGAACAAAAATTTTTGTACATATCCACCATGTGAACTGGTGCACCTGACTTTGTTTAGCGAATTCCTCCAAGGGGGGTGGAGCAATCGCACGTGTTCTGGGCGTGGGTGATTGCTATATCTCAGGAAGTAACCGGCGGAATCGAACGAAAATTAGTCCATAGGTAGACCCTATTGAGTACAGGTATTGATTTAATTTGCGTGTCAATATCTCGAAGGGTGGTGGAGCAATCGCACGTGTTCTGCGCGCGGGTGATTGCTATATCTCAGGAAGTAACCAGCGGAATCAAACGAAAATCGGTTCATAGGTAGACCCTATAGAGTACAGGTGCTGATTCAATTTGTGTGTCAATATCTTGAAGGGGGTGGAGCAATCACACGTGTTCTGCGCGGGGGTGATTGCTATATATCAGGAAGTAACAGGCGGAATCAAACGAAAATTGGTCCATAGGTAGACCCTATTGAGTACAAGTGCTGATTCAATTTGCGTGTCAATATCTCAAAGGGGGGTGGAGCAATCAAAAGTGCTTATTTTGTCATTGCACCAACTGTATCTAGAGAAGTATTGCTGAGATTTGAATGAAATTTGGAATAACACTAACCCAATATTGAAGCAAGCATCGATTACATTTTGGCGCCAATCACCCCAGGGGGAGGGTGGGATGATTTTTGCGCTTAGTCAACAATGCGAAAAATTAATTCATTAAAAAATCGCTTTCACGCTATTTAATTATCAAAACAGCTGAAAACTTTCAATGATTTGAAATTTTTGACTGTTGCCAATTTCTTTTTACTAACAAATAAAACGTTTGCAATTAATCTAAACAAGGCTTTTGCAATGATTTCCAATTTCGTTCATTGATTCTGCATTTGCAGTGTTATTACGATAATTGGGAAATTGGAGCTGTCTCCAATTATTCGGGCGAGTACGTATTTTATTTTGTAACTGGAATTCATAAGATAGATATAGAAGAAAGTTTCGTGACGGCCACGACAGCTAGTTTTATACACTGCTGTTGAGGCATTTCATTTATTTAATGTTTATCGAATTAGGCTTACGTTTTTATTTATGTCCTCGTATCTCAGTTATTCCTAAACGTTTTCTCAAAAATCTAGTGCTAAATAGTTTGTTTCAGCAAGACCTGCCATTGTGAATATCCGTTATATAAATACTTCAAAAGTATGCTATTAACTTTGATTGAATAATGGTTTACGTTCAAAACAATTTCAATCGTTTGCATTTAACCATTGTTACTAAAGCTAAATGGGAGAAAAGTCCATAGCGCCGTAACTATGACAACCATCAGGGGAAATTTTACTTGCAGCCGCCTCCTCTGGTTACACAGGGTATAGTAACCTTTTACGTATAAATTTCTTGGTAGATGCCTTAAGGTTAATTCCAAATGTGACAGACATTACATCAGACGACTATTTTCCTTTGTTTCAAGTACCAAATATTAAAATATAGTGATGAATTTTGTTGGGCTGAGACAATTTCATGCCCTTATTATATACAACTTAAAAAAAAAATTCTTTTGAATCAAATATTTGTGTTATAAAATAATAACATACTGTGATAGACATTACAAAAAATGGACATGGAAATTGACTGATACCTCATTGTTACCCAATTGCTCTAAATTAATCTCTGTTATACATTCGGAAAAAATTATATAGTAAACAAAGAATGTGTTTTACAATATTTGCTAAAAAAAAAGTAAAAATTTCAAAAAAAGGTATTTATAAAAAATATTTAAATTGTGTGACAGACATTACAAGATTTCGTGACAGACATTACGCGTGCAAAATTTTGAAAACTTTAATTTATATTTCCATCAATAAATGAAAAATATGCATTTCCTGTTACATCAATTGTTAGAAATTGGATATATAAATGGTATGTAAGATGAAAATTGTTAAAATACATTTTCAAAGCTTGTAAAATCCACGAGCATTGACCAAAGTTGGAGCAACTGTGGTCGCTACTATTTGTGTTTTGTTATACCACACAAGCATGGTCTTCTCACTCAAATTTGAATAGTTTCTTTATTTTGGCTGGCACTAGACACTTTATTTGGTACTGTTCTAACTCTGTTTTAATTATTACGCTGATGAACCTTTCTTTGTAATAATTCACAGCTAAATTGTTTTTACTTCATCTCCTAGCTCTAAGCAGAAAATAATGCTTGTGGGGCATTTCACGGTATTTGTGACATAGGGGTGTCCGTAACAAAACTTTTTAAAAGTTTTAAAATTTTTATATATATTGAAAAAGTACATTCTAAAGTATATGAATATCTCCCCAAAAACAACAGTGTTGTAAAAAAATCCCCCGCCAAGAAAACCTTAAATACTCAGCCTTAAAAAGTTATGATATCGAGTTTTCCCGCCAAGTATGTGCCAAACTACAACTAACCTGTATGTATAGTTCTTTTAAATTGTTTTCAGTTTTGCCAGGCGGGAAGCTTTGTCTTGTGAGGTGGTTGCTTAATGAGTAAAAACTTCCCGCCTGGCAGGACTGAAAACAATTTAAAAGAACTATACATACAGGTTAGTTGTAGTTTGGCACAAACTTGGCGGGAAAACTCGATATCATAACTTTTTAAGGCTGAGTATTTAAGGTTTTCTTGGCGGGGGATTTTTTTACAACACTGTTGTTTTTGGGGAGATATCACATGTTTTTGCATTAATATTATTTCTTTGCCTGTTTTTTTTTCGCTTCAAAATTTACTTTGCATGTTTTTTTCCCTTCAACATTTTTCTTGGCGGTCCGACATCTGTGGTTTTCTTGGCGGCATGCATTTGGTGCAAAAGTTCAAGGATCTTCTTCAGTCTAGGATAAATTTGAAATCAATCACAATGTACCACCCGAACCGACGCAAAACAAAGTTAGTTGCTAACAATACTACGATTAAATTAAAAGTTTAAAAAAAAAACCCCAACCCTTACTGCCGATCTCATATTAAAATGAACTAAATTGAAGATCCCTTTTAAAAGCCTTATGCAATAAAATCAATTACAAATATTTTATTTGTTAACAAATAGAAACTGGCAACAGATGAAATTATAAATCATTGAGTTTTCCTTCCTCGTGGCCCAACAATGAAAACATAAATGCGCAGATGTTGAACAGAGCTAGTAGATATAAATCGGACCAATTTTAAGCATTAATAACTCCGGGGTGCGATGACCCCGGGGGGTAAATTTTGGGAAAATGTCCTCAATGTCTCATCGAGAATATTCATACCAAAAATGAACGCTAAAGACCCCCGGGGAGAAAAGATACGGAAAATAAAAACGAGGGGGGAGGGGGTGGGGGGTCGAAAAACCCCCTATGCCGAGCTTTGGGACAAAATAAATGTGGGTGCAAACGTAGAGCTCAATCCGAGTTACCGTTTAGTCTGGACCCCTGTCAAACAATTTTTAAAAAGTGCGAAAAATAGCGATTTTATAACATTTATCACCCCTCCCCCTGAGGGTCCTGGATGTTTTGCTTTAGTATGTGCCGTCAGGGGCCGCTGGAGATTGAGTATTCCAAAAATCAACTCTAGGGATCTTTATGGGGCTGAGATACAGAGGGGTGAAAACCCCGGTTTGGTTACTCGCGTAAACAGTCCTTGTCGCTCTTTTACATTTTTATTATTGGCGACGGAAATTTCCTGGCGGCTTGTATTTGGTTTTCTTGGCGGGGCGGGACGCTCCCGCGTCCCGTGATCATATTGTTTTCATAGTTCACTTTATATTGTGTTTGTAATTGCACCCAGAACATTGAAAATGCAATTTTAACCGTTACAGACACTACATTGAATTTTTCTTTAAAAACTAAACTTTTATTTCAATTATTGTTACGGACTCTACATTCATCATTTTCACAATCCATAATTTTTTATAGAATGCACTTTTTGATTAAAATTGTTAGCTATATTAGAGGTGAGCGTTTACTTTATCTGACTCAAGTACCAGCTTTGGCTTGAAAATCGGTTTACGCCAGATTTAAAGAAAAATTCAATGTGGAGTCTGTAACAGTGAAAATTGCATTTTCAATGTTCTGAGTGCAATTACAAACATAATATAAAGTGAACTATGAAAACAATATGATACTCATATACTTTAGAATGTACTTTTCAATATATATAAAAATTTTAAACTTTTAAAAAGTTTTGTTATGGACACACCTAATGTCCCAAATACCGTGAAATGCCCCTTGTAAGGATTGAAATACTCACAATATGAGGCTTAACCAGGGACGTCATTTCAAGTTTTTCGAGGGGGGGGAGGGGCACCGGTAAAAACACAATACAATTTCACCAGAAAACAACGAAACCGTGAGCACTTATATGTAAATACACTGATTTCTCAAAGTCGTGCATCTGACCCCCTTAAATGACGGGCCTGGGCTTAACCCACTTATGTCGAGTAGCCTAAAAACAGGACGCTTGTTAGTTACTGCAGACAAAGACCTGTAATACGTATATACTTTTACTCAAGCTGTTTTTCACTATTGGAATATTCCTTCTTGAGAAAACCATATAAAGCCGCTAGCTTGACATTAGAGCTCATTTATTGACAGTTATTTTTAGGTAAATGAGTCAAACAACGATACAGAATGGGTAGTCGCAGAATGATAGTGTTTTTTGAGAAATTATTTTTCATAAAATTAAACTATTTTAAAATGATTTGCTTAAAATAGATCACAGAAGTCTTCCGTAATGTTAGTTTGCAAAAATGGTTAGATCATTTTTGTATAATCATGTCATTTGCTCATATATATGCCCAGTGTCCCATAAACAGGACATTAAATAACTTATTGAATATGGCAGCGATGATCTATTTGACGCCTAAAATGTGTTTAAAACATTCCAAGTTTGAGTTTTAAGCAGATAAAAATTGAAAAAAAACTTGGGCATCAATGGGTTAATCGACGGTGTTGAGTCGTTTACTGAAACTGTAACAGTTGTTGCCAAAATCAACTTAGAAATTGAAACAATCTGGTATTTGCATGTTTAAATAAACTAGTGTGACAGACATTACACATGTGACAGACATTACATACGTGACAGACATTACAAATTTAAAAACCTTCTACGTCACTCAATATTTTGGGTTTTCTTAAATTAACTACACAGACATGTTTCTTTTAACACAGAATAAGAGGAAATGTAAATCTTAATCTATATACATAAAAGACTACTTTTGTATCCGTATGTCCGGGGTAATCTTCCAAACTACTGAACCGATTTTAACCATTTTTTCACCGTAGATAGCTATAGTAACAGGGAGCAGGATAAGCTATAATTTATTTCTAAAAAGCTTAGTTTAAAAAAGTTATTATGGAAAATAGTAAATTTCATGTAGTTTCCCCATTAAATGATTAAATTTTCAGTCCATTGTTGCAAAAATTTATTGCCTGGCAACAACAATATTAATAGTGATCATAATGAAAATGTGAACCAAGGCTTTACTGGAGAAAGTATGAAATTTATTGCTTTCTTAGGATTTTTAGATTCATCTGTGCTAGAATCGCTAACGAGGTAAATAAAAAGATAATTGATTTTGGCAACAGCTAGAGAACAGAAAATGTTTATAGTCAAAAAATTTCTAAGTTAGGTACGTAAGATGTTTTCACCAATGTAGTCACATGGATATAAACTAATGATGGGACTTATTTTACGTGTAATGTTTGGAAATACTTGACTCCAGTGCGATTGATAGGGTGGGTCGGGGTAATTTGGGTATAAAAATGACCTACTTTGAGCTTTCCAGTCCTGTAAAAAAAAATTATATGTATATATTTTTCTTTTTCTTGTTTCATCTTAACATTGTGACTTTCTAGAATAGTTTTTCACAAATTTCAAGTTAATAGATGCATTTGTATATTAATGGCTAATTAAGTTTCACTATACCTAAATTACCCCATGGATGGGGGAATTTGGGTATAGTAATGGTTAGAGAGCAAAGCCTGGTTTTTAACAACTACCCTACTTAATTTTTTCAAACTTATGTTAAATGTAGGTATAATAAATAAGAAGATAGTATAAATACTGATTTTTATGAGTATTAAGACATTCTAGGTTACAAATAACAAAATTCCAGGTTACAAATAAAACAAATTATATGTTATGTACAAAAATTGCACAAAATGACTAACCAATTATGGAATGGACAGTAGTTTTTTGTGAGAGAACATTCAAGCAAATTTAAAAAAATCTTCCATTATAGTCTGAAACAGAAATGTATCTGAAATCTGTCCCAACTTAACCCATTCAACATCATCCTCGTCCGGGAAAATGTAACGTTGACCGTTACCGTCACATTTCCTGAAAAATTTAACGCTATAACTTTCTGGACTTTCAGGGTCTTGGGCAATTATTTGCCCCCTGAATTCTTTTTGAGTTTTCTCACATTCACTCTGATAGTTTACTGAAACCCATGATCCTACATGACTTGTAGAAGGCTGGGAAAGGGTATCTTCACTTTTTACTTTTGTTTTCTCCAACTGACTCATCTTGATAGTTTTTTTAGATCTTTTCTTTATTTTAACACAGTTTTAGCAAAAAATACCTTAGGTAGTTAAGATGCTCATAAATTCCTGCTTTTGTAGTCTGTTAAAATAATCATTTGTCCTTCTGATTGGTAAATGAACGGTATACCCAAATTACCCCGTGTTTTTAAATCATTAATTACATGAAAACTAATAGTGATAAATTTTTCAATTTAATGACAAATTAGAGTAGACATATGTAATGTATAAATACCTGAATTTGAAAAACATAGAGTTACAGGTTCATTCGCAACACTATTTGGAAGTAGCTGGTTCGCGTTACACTGCCATCTTCAAAAAGTTTAATTTATTTTTTATAAATTTCAATAAAAGTGTTGGAAACATTTTTTCAGCATATTCTCATAGGTATGGAGGATGTTTATAACTGAATTTTTGTAGGTATCTCAAATGATTATTTTTCATTTTATTCAATAAAATATAATTTATACCCAAATTCCCCCGATTACCCAAATTACCCCGACCCACCCTATTGTAAATATACATTTATTTTAGTTTACAGGGTGCGGCAGAGAAACTTGCTGATTTTAATTGGATGCTAATTAGCAAGGAGTGGTCAGAAAGGATTGGGAAGAATCTCATTTTAAAGAGAAGGTCCTGAAGTTTTGTTATCTCATAGTTTAGTTGTCGCCATGCGTTGGACGAAGTATGTGGATTACTTTACTTTTTGACATAATTTTAAAAAGGTTTTTAATGGATACATTCGGAATCGGAAAACAAAAGAAAAAAAACTGAACTTTTCAAATGTGGGAGTATTATATCGATGATGGATATTTTGCTGCAGTCGCTAAATATCAGACAATAATCGGTTTATTTTGGTTACGTCGTGTAAAAAGTAAAGTATTATTACGTAGTCTTCGGCACAAAAATAGGCGTCAGTTGAAAAAATCGCCGAGAATCTACTTATATTAAAAACTGAGTATCTTTCTAACTATCTTTCTAACTATCTTTCTTTCTAACTATCTTTCTATGTCACGCTTCTTTCTCCTGAACGCCAATGAACTGAAAGTCGAACCAGGTACCGATAGATAGGTAATTTTTCAAGCTTCATTAGTTTCAATCTATATAATTATACGATTTTAATTAGCGAAGATATCAATTAATAAGTAGTCAAGTTTAAAGCGATTAAGCCTAATAAATGATTAAATATGAAATCCATTCTTGCATTGCAAAACGTGGTTGCCATGCCATGAAACAATAATAAAAATGAAAATGAGAATTTTGAATGAAGGCTTAACTAAATCAAACACGAAACTCATAAGCGGGCGACTTACATAGTATTTTTATCGCTAGCTACTTGTAATATTTTGAAACATTCATTTGTTGAAGAGCCATCTACTTATAATAAAAACTGAGTATCAATGTCTGCTTTTTCTCCTTTGAGCGAGCTGAACCAAGGGCGGATCCAGCTTCTGGTTAAGGAGGGGGTCATTTTCGGAAAGGGGGGGGTCAAAGTGCAATTTTTGTGCAAAAATGGGGGGGGGTGGCAATTTTTTCGTAAAATAAGTCCCAAAAATGCAATTTTTTGCTATATTTGGTCGGTTAAGGGGGGGGGGGGGGGGGTCATGATCCCCATGACCCCACTCTGGATCCGCGCCTGAGCTGAACTTACTGAAACTTTCCTCACCATCTTGAAGGCGCGAAGCATCTCAATAATTCGAATGATTTTTTTTATACAGGAAAAAAGTAAAGGCGTGAAGCGCCTATTAGCGAGCCGCCTTGGCGGGGAGTAGTTTCTTGACATTTTCCTCACTACTTTCAGGGCACGAAGTGCCCGTGCAACGCCGGGCCACGTTCGTGGTACGTCTTGAAATCGAATGAACATTAAATTATATCAAATAAAACTTCAGAATGAGGTAAAAGTTAGAGAGGGGGGACGTTATGCATCAACATGCCGCAGGAAGCTAATCTAGCTGCCCTGGCAGCTAGTCTACTTATATTAAAATCTGAGTATCTATCTTTCTATGTCACGCTTCTTTCTCCTGAACGTCAATGAACTGAAAGTCGAACCAGGTATCGATAGATAGGTAATTTTTCAGGCTTCATTAGTTTCAATTTATAATAATCATACGATTTTAATTAGCGAAGATATCAATTAATAAGTAATTTAAAGCGATTAAGCCTAATAAATGATTAAACTTCCAAGACATTTGTTTCTTACCGTTGCCATTTTGAATTAAAACGTTAATTAAATTATTGAACTATTTAAAATTCCAGGATATTTATTTCTTTCCGTTGCGATTTTAAATTAAAACGTTAATTAAATTGAACTTTTTAAAATGAAAGAGTGTTATTTTTTTCCATTGTCATTTTGAATACGTGTTATAACAAAGTTCTAACAATCTCCATATATTATTTCTCTAAGCCGAATCCTATACCCGGTCGAAACTCGCTCATTTTTTTATCGAATTGCAAGAAAATTTATGATTTTGAAGCTTATCCCGCGGGCTATTGATGAAAATTAGACCCACCCTCTAAAAAGTGTCGGTTCGTTTTTTATTCGAACTTCAATTTTTGGGCACAAAATTGACTCTATCAAGCGAAATAATTGTCGTATCGTCTCCATTTTGATTTCATTCGAAAGATTAAAAAAAATGCCTTCTTTAGAACGTTTCTCCGCTAGCGCCGCGTAACGAGAATCTCGAAAATCCACGTTTAAGCGACTTATAAGCGATTGAAGTTTGAAAAAGTTAAATTTTTTGCTCAACTGTTAAAATCGTTATACCATTGTTGTTCAAATCAATTTTAAATGCGTCATTTCAAGCCAAGGCTTAGCTCGGTAAACCTTAATTGTAACTTTTATTGTTTCAAAATACTATGGTAGTTTTGCGATAACGTTAGTATTTAGTTTAGAAGTAGCTTTGGGTATTTGATTTTAATATAGGGTATCACTTTTGTAGTAGTTGTAAAAGTGAACGTGTCTTTGATCTCTTTGAAAAGTTGTCAGAACGACGGCAGTAGATGGCGATGTTGTGCAAATGAAGCCAATAAAAATTGTCGTATTAAATTTTAAGTTTAGAGTTTTTTTTTTTTTTTTTTTTGCGGAATTCCGCACGGGTCACCTAGTCTCCATATATTATTTCTCTAAGCCGAATCCTATGACCGGTCGAAACTCGCTCATTTCTTTATCGAATTGCAAGAAAATTTATGATTTTGAAGCTTATCCCGCGGGCTATTGACGAAAATTAGACCCACCATCTAAAAAGTGTCGGTTCGTTTTTTATTCGAACTTCAATTTTTGGGCACAAAATTGACTCTATCTAGCGAAATAATTGTCGTATCATCTCCATTTTGATTTCATTCGAAAGATTAAAAAAAAATGCGTTCTTTAGAACGTTTCTCCGCTAGCGCCGCGTAACGAGAATCTCGAAAATCCACGTTTAAGCGACTTATAAGCGATTGAAGTTTGAAAAAGTTAAATTTTTTGCTCAACTGTTAAAATCGTTACATTGTTGCTCAAATCAATTTTAAATGCGACATTTCAAGCCAAGGCTTAGCTCGGTAAACCTTAATTGTAACTTTTATTGTTTCAAAATACTATGGTAGTTTTGCGATAACGTTAGTATTTAGTTTAGTAGTAGCCTTTGGTATTTGATTTCAATATAGGGTATCACTTTTGTAGTAGTTGTAAAAGTGAACGTGTCTTTGATCTCTTTGAAAAGTTGTCAGAACGACGGCAGTAGATGGCGATGTTGTGCAAATGAAGCCAATAAAAATTGTCGTATTAAATTTTAAGTTTAGAGGTTTCTTTTTTTTTTCTTTGCGGAATTCCGCACGGGTCACCTAGTTGTTTTTATTCTAATTATTAATGACATATTTTTTCTCTGGTACCATTTTGAAAATGTATTTTTAAATAAAATTGCAATTGCTGTTTTTAGAAGGGACTTTTTTTGGCTGCGATCCAAATATTAAAATAACTTTTTCTTTTAGAATTTTGCAATTAATTTTACAGGAAGAAAGCGGTTTGTAAATAATTGTTTTTGGAAAGGAATTTTATTTGTTATTTAGGGAGAGTGCTAAGTATGCGCTACTTGACATCGTCTTTATTTTTGAGGAAGCATGTGCAAATAATTCGATTGATTCTTTGATGCAGGAAAGCTTTTTAGCGAGCCGCTTTAGCGGGGAGTAGTTTATTAAACTTTTCCTTGGTACTTTAAAGGCGAGCCGCCTTGGCGGCGAGTAGTTTATTGAAACTTTGCTCGCTACTGTAAAGGCGAGCCGCCTTGGCGGCGAGTAAACTGTTTAAACTTTCCTCATTACTTTAAAGGCGAGCCGCCTTGGTGGCGAGTAGTTTTCTCAAACTGCCTTCACTACATTACAGCCCGTGCAACGCCGGGCCACGCAGCTAGTCTCAGTTATTAAAATCTTGCAGCAAATTTGGCAGAATTCCTGTTCAATCGGATACTAAGGAACTGCCCTATTATAAAAGTACCAGAGAAAGTGACTAATCAAAGCAAAGAAATTTAAGAAATACCGTTAAGTTGTATTTAAAGCTCCATCAATTCGAAAATAATGAACCTAATCAATTTATTAGTTGCCAATCTCTTCTAGCGGTTACGTTACCGATACTCTAAAACACATATTTACAAAATTCGAGAAAATAATTGACGCCGTGAACAATCTACTAATGTTTTAAAATACAAATCATAGAGTAAAAGCTCGTTCAAGAGCTGGCGCGTTCGTTTCCAATGTCTATGTAAAAACCATGAAGCTGAAAAAAAAAAATTACTTTTTGATTTGACTTGAGAAAAGCCTTGAACATTTAATGCAAAAAGCGGAAATGATATACGCAATTCTAGCTATCGACAGGGAGTTGAGATGATGCACTAAATACTGAATTACTTTGCTGGAAGCCTTCGCGGATTTATGCGAAAAATGTACCTTAAATTGGAATGAAAAAAGCGCTACCAATCAAACTTTTTCGAATATCGTTAGAAATTATAGCCTATGTGTTATTCTAATGTATAAGCTACATTATGGTAAAAGTTTCATTAAAATCCATTCAGTAGTTTTTGCGTGAAAGAGGAACAAACATCCAAACATCCAAACTTTCGCATTTATAATAGTACTAGCCGGGTACCCGGCCCTGCCCGGGTTTCTGCCAGGTATGGTGTTTTAGTGACACTCGTTCATGAATTTTTCAACAATAAAGTGCATATCTATGTACACAGTGGCTACTTCTGTAAACAATGGTAATTTTTTCTATCTGGACAAACTAAAAAACTGTATTACACACCGTAAATAAAAATGCAAGCTACAAATAATGTTTAGGTAAATCGGAAATGTTATAAGCTTGGTACAGGGTGCGGCGGAGAAACTTGCAGACTTGAAAAGTCAACTAAGGGAAAATTACTTCATGTATCAGTTTACTACTTTTTATAAGATATGGTACCCATTCTGAATTTTTATATTAGTTAGATTTAAAAACTACATCGGGAAGAATGGCGGCCCCAGTTAATGATGCACTTATCTACCCTAGATTTGAAGTTTTGTTTAAATTAATAAAACCCTTAAACAAGACTAAAATTACCACTAATTTGCATTTTTGCATAAATAACTGCTAAATGTTCCCTATTAATTTCGAAATCATTTAGGACAAAAACTTTTAACGTCATTTTGTGGTCAGCAATAGTATCTCAGAATTTGACAACTATTTCTCTGTGACAAAAATTAGTGACATAATAATACTTAATGTATTTTCATAAAGTAAGTAGGGGAGCAAAATTATCCTAGGTATCCCAAAACAGTTACGCAAAAATTTGGCGACATTTTAAAAATCGCCAAGCGGTGTGTTCTGAGTTCTTTTAGTTCAGGAAAAAAAAAACAAAGGTGAGTATATAAATTGTTTCTCAATATTATTATTGACCCAGGCAACGCCGGGTATTTTTGCTAGTAAAAGTATAAGACATAAACATATCCTTGTTAAAACTTAAAAATATTATGTTTTTTGTGACAGACATTACAGGTCTCGGAAGGATTCTTCTAAAGCCTCCAAAAAAATTTCAAATAATTTTTATCAAAAACTTTGATGTTTTTCAAGTGCTCATGAATCATTTCTCTTGACTAATAAATTTTTTGAAAAGGATCAGTTTAAAATTTCAAAGTTAAAGGCAAATCAAAGTTGTGAAAATAAAGCTTGTAATTTCAGTCACCGAATTAACTCTAAAACTCATTTATAAAAAATATTTAGACATAGTTATAGCAGTGAATTTTATTAATTTCATAAAATTTGGTTTATTTTCTACGCATTATGATCCAAAACTAAAACTTTTGATGAAATTTAAAATTTAGGAGCTATGTCCACATATTCCTGGAATTAACCTTAAGTGTTAAAATAGTGCTTAGAGTGAGCAAGATAACAATTCATACATTCTGTACCTCAGAACTAGACTAACGTAAGTCCATTTTCGTCATTTTTCGGTAGAGGGGAAAAACGATTGTCGAATACATCGTTTTTCCCCCTCTACTAAAAAAGGACGAAAATGGACTTACGTTAGTCTGGTTCTGAGGTACAGCATTTACACCCCTAGTATGCCACGAAACAATGCAAAAAAATTTTTTTACAATTGTAAATTTTCTAAAAATCGCGGATTTTAACATCATTCAGTGGATTTTTCGCAAAATATCGCCAAATTTAACCCAAATTCAATAAATAATTTTTTTCGCCAAATTTGTCGCTAAGTTGGCGTCAAACACTTGGCGACCAAAAGCTTGGCGATATATCGCCAAGTGGTCGCGCTAGTTCATATCACTTGAGTCTGCATTGAAATTAACACTGATTTACCCCAAAAGTGGAGTAAAACACCCCTTTGAAAATGTTAGAATGAATCACAAGGGGGGGGGGGTGCACAACTAGACCCTCCTCAGAGGTTACATACCAAATTAAAATCTGCTACGGCATATAGTTTTTGAGTTATCCGACATACATACATACGCACATACATACGTATATACAGACGTCACGAGAAAACTCGTCGTAATTAACTCGGGGTTGGTTGAAAAGGATTTTTCAGCTGGTTATATGTTGGAAGGTACATATGCACGTGCTGACAAGTCGAAAAAACGACTCGACATTCTTTCGGGGGTGAGCAAAATCAAGATGTAGACCAAAATTTAAGTGAATTTTTTTCGCGATCGCAATACTTCCCTTACTACGTAAAAAGAAGTAAAAATTAGTAAATTTAAAGATACATTTCAAATTTATTTTGATGTTTTCGCAAATTTTGCAATTTGCTATTTCTAACGAGTCTGGAGCAACTTCGAAACGATTCCACTAATTTTAATTACAAATATCTACAAGTAGTTAATAATTGCAAAAAGTCCAGAGCAATTAAGCTCATATCATTGAACACTGAACACTTAATAGTACATCACGTATTTAAATCCAAATACGCGAAAACACAGCTCTAACAGGCAATAGTTTAGTACATTCACATCACAGTGAAAAGATAAGACTAGCTAAAACTAATCAGTAGAAACTTGCAGCGGCTATTAATATCAGCTAAAGACGTATCTAAAAATGTCTAGCACGTTCTCATATATTAAATTCAAGAATGTTCTAATTCATCAATATTACAGTTCGGGGCTATATACCACTTGCAACAAGAGTTGTCCATTCATTATAAGATACTAATTAAAGTTCAGGATCAAAATGTCACCAATCTTGGCGACATTTAGCGATTTCTCACCAAATTTGGTGACAGCAATAAGCCACCAAAAATTATGCCAACTTGGCGATATCTCTAAAATTTCTCGCCAAGCTCAAGACCCAAAGTTAAATGATGCATGGCCGGTAAATCAATATACAGGTAAGTTGCGAGAACAACGATAATTATGAGTGAAAACTAATGATATTAACGCCAAATTTGTCACGACTATAACAAATTAAGAACAAAAGAACATAAAAATAATAATAATTTACAAAATTAGTTAGTAACATGTAGGGCTGCGACATCGATGTCGATGTTTAGGAAACATCGATGTTTTTGCTAAAACATCGATGTTTTTACCATCGATGTTTGAGGGTCGATGTTTTCCCAACATCGATGTTTTGGGTTCGATGTTTTTTTCGATGTCGATGTTTTATAATCCAGCAAAAAAGCTTGATAAAAATATGTGATATGGAGACGTATTAAGAAGTTTTCATCCTTAATCAGAAGTATCAGTCGAAATCTCATTAGAAAACATTTTCTATGATTAGGCTCGATGTTTTGCTCTCGATGTTTCTAAAACATTTCTAATTTGCTTTCGCCATTTTTTTTTAATTTTATTTATTTCATTATTCTGTTTTATGTAAATGTTTCAGCAAAAAAAAAAAAATCATCAAAATATGCTGCCAAAAGTTATATCGTTAATCAGAAAAGTTATATCCTTAATCAGCCGTTACACTATCTATCTCGTAAGAAGACGTTTCTGATAGTTACCATCGATGTTTTAATGTCGATGTCTTTTAATGATCACTGTTTCGCCTTCGATGTTTTTTTTTTTCTTTCTATGTCTGTTTTACACTTCAGCAAAAAGCAATAATAATATGCAATGAAAAATATTCATTTTTAACAGTTGCAATATCTATCGGATTGAAATAGTTTTTTTTTTAATTACTGCCGATGATTTACGGTCATCGATTTTTAAACATCGTTGTTTTTGTTTTGCTTTAGAGATTTTTTTCGATAACGGTGTTTTACATTTCAACAAAAAAAGTTTCATAAAAATATGCGATTAATAAAAGTTATACATTTAATTAACAGTTGCAGTATCTATCTCACTACAAAAGTTTTCTATAATTGACATGGATATCATATGGTTGATGTTTTTCAGGAGACAAAAGAGAAATCTAATTGAGTGATATAAAGAGACGCAATGTATTGGGGAGTTACTGTTATACTGTACATTTAAATGTGTAAGTAATTTTTATAAAAAAGATCGATGTTTTGAAACATCGATGTTTGAAAACATCGATGTTTTTTGGTCGATGTATCAATACCATCGATGTCTTAATTTCGAAACATCGATGTCTTGAAACATCGATGTTTTGCATTCGATGTCGCACCCCTAGTAACATGTATAACACAACCCAATAGGATAGTAGCATGAGTACAGCATAGCATATTATCTATACTAGAATAATATAAAGCTGTAGAGTTTGTTTGTTTGTTTGCTTGAACGCGCTAATCTCAGGAACCACTGGTTCGATTTGAAAAATTCTTTTTGTGTTGAATAGTCCATTTATCCAGGAAGGCTTTAGGCTATAGGAGTTACTGTTATAACTAAAAATAATAATGTAAAAAATAATAAACTCTACGAAAAGAATTAGTTTCCTCTCTTCTCGAGAGATGACGCGCATAAAGAGTGTTGCTAAGCTTTTGCAACTGTGGGGGCCCCCCTCTAAATTGTGGGGGGGGCCCCTCTACATTAAAAGGCTCTTGCCTTTTAATGTAGATTAGTTTCAACTCTTCTCGAGAGATGTCGTTCGTTAAAATTATTTTTTAACAACTGTGTAGAGAGCGCTGGTTGACAATTGCTCTAGCCTCGAGAGCCTTGCTTCTTGCCACATGGCTTAGATCACGAAATGGTTTTCGTGTTTTTCTTCGATATTCAGGTACATAATTTGTTTTGTAGGATTTTTCTATTAACTTTTGTCTTCCTTATTTCTGCATTGTTAGTATTTGTTCTTCATTTGTGGTTGTTCTTTGCAACTTTATTATTATAGTGTACCTCAGGTACTTAACTAAGCACATAATTTAAAACCATAGTATATTTATATAGGGTATTGTTTTCTTATTCTTTTGACTTTTTTTTTCTTATGTAATAGGTAGGTAAGTAGGTTTCAAATGAGTCAAACCTTCTTTTTTTTAATGATTTAAGATAGTTACTAATCTAAGTAAATAATATGATTCGTCATATTTTTGTAACGTTTTTACTATTTTGTATCATTGGTACTAAACACATAATTTAATTGCATAGTATTTTTATATTGGGTAGTGTTTAATTATTCTTTTAACGTTTTTTTCCTTATGTAGCACATATATACGTTGGCTTCAAATGAGTCTAACTTTTTTTTAATAGTTGCATATAGTTACTAATCTAAATAAATAATTTGATTTGTCATGGTTTAGTACAACATGGGTACTTATCTAAACACATAATAAAAGTGCGTGGTATTTTTATATTGGGTATTGTGTTGAATAGTACATTTATACAGAGGTAGCCCGTGCAACGCCGGGCCACGCAGCTAGTATTATATATATACACAGGGTGTCCTGAAATAGACTGACTGTTTTCAAAAATTTATAACAGGAGAACGGTGAATGAAAAAAAAAAAATCTGGTATAGACCCCACACTACTTCCTTTTACGTGTCAATATCTTAGTAGTTGCCTTAAGTGTTAAAAAAAGTGCTTGGAGTGTACAAGGTAACAATTCAAATATTTACTCCCCTAATCTGCCACGAAACAATGCAAAAAATATTTTACAATGGTTAATTTTCTAAATATTGCTGATTTTAATATCATTCAGTGAATTTTTCGCAAAATATCGCCAATAGCGCCAAGTTGAACCCAAATTCAAAAAAAAATTTTTTCGCCAAATTTGTCGCCAACTTGGCGATATGTCGCCAAGTTGGCGTCAAACACTTGGCGACCAAAAGCTTGGCGACATATCGCCAAGTGGTCGCGCCAATTCATATCACTTGAGTCTGCATTGAAATTAACACTGATTTACCCCAAAAAGGGGTAAAACACCCCCTTGGGAACATTCAAATGCAACCACAAGGGGAGGTGCACAACTAGACCATACTCAGAGCCTACATACCAAGCTAGAAGCTTCTACGGTATATAGTTTTTGAGTTATGCGAGCCACATACGCACATACATCCGCACATACGTACATACAGACGTCACGAGAAAACTCGTCGTAATTAACTCGGGGGTGGTTGAAAAGAATTTTTCGGCTGCTTATATGTTGGTAGGTACATATGCACGTGCTGACAGGTCGAAAAAACTACTGAACATTCATTCGGGGGTGAGCAAAATCAAAATTTAGACTCAAATTTGAGTGATTTTTACTTCCTTTTACGTAGTAAAGGAAGTATTGTGATCGCGAAAAAAAAATCACTCAAATTTGAGTCTAAATTTTGATTTTGCTCACCCCCGAATGAAAATTCCTTAGTTTTTTTGACCTGTCAGCACGTGTATATGTACCTAGCAACATATAAGCAGCCGAAAAATTTTTTTCAACCACCCCCGAGTTAATTACGACGAGTTTTCTCGTGACGTCTGTATGTACGTGTGTGCGTATGTGGGTCGCATAACTCAAAAACTATATGCCGTAGAAGCTTCTAGCTTGGTATGTAGGCTCTGAGGATGGTCTAGTTGTGCACCTCCCCTTGTGGTTGCATTTGAATGTTCCCAAGGGGGTGTTTTACCCCTTTTTTGGGGTAAATCAGTGTTAATTTCAATGCAGACTCAAGTGATATGAATTGGCGCGACCACTTGGCGATATGTCGCCAAGCTTTTGGTCGCCGTTTGACGCCAACTTGGCGACATATCGCCAAGTTGGCGACAAATTTGGCGAAAAAAATATTTTTCGAATTTGGGTTCAACTTGGCGCTATTAGCGATATTTTGCGAAAAATTCACTGAATGATATTAAAATCAGCAATATTTAGAAAATTAACCATTGCAAAATATTTTTTGCATTGTTTCGTGGCAGATTAGGGGAGTAAATATTTGAATTGTTACCTTGCTCACTCCAAGCACTTTTTTTAACACTTAAGGCAACTACTAAGAAATTTACACGTAAAAGGAAGTAGTGTGGGGTCCATACCAGATTTTTTTTTTTCGCGATCACAATACTTCCTTTACTACGTAAAAGGAAGTAAAAATTCTTGCAGAAAATTCATGTGATTGGCCAGGAATTTTTCTTCTAGAATTCCAAGTTTTAGTTTAAAAAAATTTCAACAAATGGCGCAGCAGATAGCAAGACCCCCCATAGATATGCGGTGTACTTTGGAAGCATAATCCAATCTTGCCCGTTCAACTACGAGGATTTTTGGCAGAGCAGTCAAGGCAATGGACTCGTTATCCTAAGGTTCCGAGATCGAACCCCACGATCAACATTTATTTGGTACACCAGGTTAGTTCGAAAGTCAAAGAAGAAGATGGCATTTCCCATCACAATTTTTCGGAATTTTTGATGCTTACAATTATTTTACAATATTTTCTTACTGTCTGCCACTAGCTGTAATCACAACTCAGTTAACAGACTGTTTCAAACGGTTTCTGACGGTTCTGTCAACAAAGTATTGTAAAGTAATTGCAAGCATTAAAAATTCCGAAAAATTGGGATGTGAAATGCCATTATTCTTCTTTGACTTTTGAACTCACCTGGTGTACAAAATAAACGCTGATCGTGGGGTTCGACCCTCGTAGTGCAATGGGCAAGATTGGTTTATTTGCTTCAAAAGTACACCGCATAAAAAATGGGGGCTTACTATATGCAGCGCCATCTGTTGAAATTTTTTTAAACTAAAACTTGGAATTCTGGGAGAAAAAATTCCTGGCCAACCACATGAATTTTCTGCATGATTTTTTTTTATTATTATTTTTTACCGTTCTCCCGTTATGAATGTTTGAAAACAGTCAGTCTATTTCAGGACACCCTGTAACTATATATATATATATCTATATATATATATATACATACACACACACACGTAAGGAATTTTAACGACCTAGTCTGCTTAAAACAAAATTCTAACAGCGCTAGTGAGGAGGAAGGATTTAATTTAAAGTCACAAGGAGGTAGAATATTAGTTTAACTTTTTATCAGAAGAATTTTGTACTTTCGATGTGGGACTTCTAAAACTACGAGACATGTGTTGGATTCGCAACCTCCGGTGAAAATGTGCTTTGGGACCCTGCTTGGCGCATTTTCAAAAAGTCACCAACTGGCGGGTATTAGCGTAGTGTCTCTCGGAGCTTTCTACTCCGCGAAAAATCACGCTTGGCGCGACTATCGCCCATTTGGCGAGAAATGGACCTAAACACAGATTAACCCAACCTCCGAATTTTCAAATGAAGCACCTCATAGCAAACTGACATATTCATGTTTGAAGATAACTAGTACAAATGGTAGAAGAATCTCAACTATTTTGGGGTAACAGAACAAAAGGAATGCTGACATATAGCTCAGTAAAGATAGAAAGATTAGACGAAAATAAAAAGTAACTTTTCAATGAAAGTCTACCTAAGGTTTGAACTTCGCACATATCCTTTGAAATAACTAAGATACCCACTACCTTAAATGGGGATAAAGTTTAATTCTGTTACATTTTCGTTAATTAAGTTAATATAATAAAATATAAATCATAAATTACAATTGAAATATTGCTAGGCATGACTTTTATCTAATCTTACGAATTAACCCGATCAAAAAGAGAAAAAAGTAAAAATTACATAACTATGCTCAGCAAAACTTATAAACAAACCTTGTTGCAGTCCAAAACTAAAACTTTTCATTTGGATGCTTTCGTTGGGAAACAAATTTCAAATGCAAGTATATGAAATGTAAGAAATTTGAAGCTGAAGCAATTAGCTCAAAACATTAAAGCGAGACATTATTTGCACGTTCATAAAAGTAAAGCTTTTATTTCTGCTATTACGTGCATACGCTGCAACACACAGGAAAGTATACAATATTTATTTAACAGAGATGTCAAGCAATACCACCACTAGAGACAATATCTCTATACTACAATGCAAGGTTTCTTGACACTGGCGTCGTGACGTCAGCCAATGAAAAACGAGCTAGATAAAACGTCACAGCCTACTTGGCGAATTAAATGAGATTCTTAACTGCTTTATGCAATGGAAAAACCCCCGTGTCGGACTTTTCCCCCTCTTTGCGTTAGCCAAAGCGACCGTGGAGGCAGATTGAAATCTGCCTTTCTCGTAACCAACGAAGATCGAAACCGCGAAGATCAACTCGAAGGCTACACTCTTTCTCTGCCGGTCTCTTTGATTCTCCGCTGCAATTTGGACATTATGTACAGGGCGGTGAGGGTTAGCAAAATTCTCAATGGTTTTGGCATCTTGATTCATATTTATGGTTTTTTTTCTATGAAATGTTTCCCTAATTTTCAAATGTTTCATTTTTTCATTTGTCATAATGTTTCCCATGTTTAAGTTGAAACCTCAGAATAGTTGTTCTGTTTAAACTTTTTGAAAAAAAAAAAAAAAAAGACTTACGAATTAAATGAACAAAATATTGAAAAATTCATATCATTATTATATATGGAAGTCAATTTTAAAAATTAGCTTTTAGAGAATGTGACAATCCACGGTTTCGAGGCCCCCTGCCTTTCTGAGGCCCAGGCTCGCGCCTCATGCGCCTATTCTGTGATCCGCTACTGACTGCTTGTGAGCTCTTATTGGCTCCACACATAGTGACGTTTATTGTCAACTTAAGTTGCTGCGAAGTATAGTGTGGTATTATTTCAAGTGGCAAACAATGTTAGCTAAGCCAACCACCACGAAATACTAAGGAGGCATTAGCCTACTTAGATGCTAGGGTTGGGAAAAAACGGATTTAAAATGATCGCCATCTAATTTCTTTGATACGATCTTTTGACCTTATTTTGGCAGAAAATTATTTGGATTTTTTTTCCCTTGATGCTTAAGGGGATGGTGTTTCAGTTATATACAGAAATTAATGTATTTTTCGTCTGTTAACCTTTAGAACCGGGCGGTACACATGTTGTACCATAAGTCTTATATAGTTTAGAGGACGGGGTTGAAATTTTCACTCGAATCCTTTGGAGCCGAGGATTTTTTCAAGGTTTCATATGTCTGGTACGCCAGTTTATACCTTCTCTTTTCAATGGAAAAAAAAATCTGTGGTTAAAATGTCGTACTACCTGGGTCAAAAGAAAAATTTCTATATGAACAGCCTGGATCCAAAAGGTTAATATTGGAAGTTCGATATTGTCTGTTTTGCTATAAATCCCTACTACGTATTTTTTTCTCCGAGTTTTTGGCGAATACGTCGGTGATTATTAATAACATTCATCATATAGACCTGATGAAATGTAATTCTAAAATTATTTGGCTTTAATAAATTATTTTATTACATTATACATTATTTTTGCATCCGATATGCGCATAGAATTTTACTCATTTTTCAAGCTAATTACTCTTTGTTAGGAGGCAAATAAATGAAAATTCTCATCATTTTTTGTTTAGATCATTATTTTGAATTTTTTTTAAACAAAATTAACTGTTCTTTTATGAGTCTAAAACGCTGAATAGATCGTTTCATTTTATTTTAGCATTAATTCAGTCAAAAGATATTAATAATATGTTTATCATAGACCTTTAAAATGCCAATTGTAAAATAATTTTACCGAAATAAATTCTTTTATATGACGTTTTATGCTTTTGATGCCATCACTTTAAAAATTGCGATCTCTTTGCATCCGCTTCAGGAATCGAATTTTCTCATTTTTGATGTTTACTACCCTTTTTTAAGAGGAAAATAAATGAAATTTATTTTTAACTTTTATTAAATTCAAAAATTTTAAACGATTTTTAAAATCCCGTGTTTTTTTCCAAGGGTCTTGTGTTAAGAAGCAAATTTAACGTAATCAAGAGTGGAAAAAGAAATGATACATCGGTGAGACCACAAAAAAAAAACCAACCTAAAAATGTCAATGTGCAATTTGCACCCCCGCCCCCCCCCCCCCCAGAATACATTACTGCATGTAAAATTCGATTTTTCTTTTTCATTTATTTATTTTGTTTTTCATTTGAACTTTCACAAAATTATTTTATTTTTACAAAATTATTTGATTTTTCACAAAATAATTTTGTTTTTCACAAAAAACGAACCCTGTGAAAAATCCTGGACAGACCCCTGCTGGTGTTGGAGAAAAAAAAATGGGATTGCTTCGGATAGAGTTTTTCAGCTAGTTAAAATTATCACCGTCCAACGTCTTTGGTGTAATGTTTTGACTTTATTTTGGCAGAAAATTATCTGGATTTTTTTTTTTTTTTTAAAGGCTTACAGGGGTGGTGTTTTAATTTATGTCGCAGGAATTATTGTATTTTTTCGTCTGTTAATACTGGAAGCAGTGGCGTAACTTTGTACCCGCAAGACCCAGCAACGCGGGGGGGGGGGGGCCCTAATCTAAGCATACAATAGGCCCATTAAAGGACCCCCACCTTGTGGCGTGGGACAAAATCATAGACTATATATAGAAAATTATGACAAAATATGATGTTTTAAAAAATATATAAATGTAACTCAGTTGCAAAGCAAAGTTTGCGGGGCAAAGGGCCCCCCATGCCCGCTTGTTAGGGGCCCCCAAATGGTTAATATTGTTTCAGTCTATGACGAAAATTGTTTCAGCCAAAAGTTAAAAATGTAAAGTTTGAATGCAGGGGCCCCAAAGAAGTTTTTGCGCTAGCGCCCCGGAAAATCTTAATCGGGCCCTGAGGATCAGCCCTACTCTAAGCATAGAATAGGCCCATTAGAGGACCCCCCACCTTGTGGCTTGGGACAAAATTATAGACTATATACAAAATTATGACAAAATATGATTTTTTTTTAAATACATAAATGTAATTAAGTTGCAAAGCAAAGTTTGCGATTGCAGCATTACTTGCCTCGAATGCAATACTCAAAGGGCCCTGATTACTGAACAAGGCCGTGGCCAAGGCCCCCCCCCCCTGCTCGTTAGGGGCCCCCAAATGGCTAACATTGTTTCAGTCTATGACGAAAATTGTTTCAGCCAAAAGGTTAAAATTTGCCTTTTTAATTCTCCAATAGGGAAGTGAAGTACAGTATTTGTCTGTTTGTGATTTTATATTTTGTCCCCCTTCAGTATCTGCACCTAATTTTCCTTTCTCCACCTCCCCCCTCTCAAAAAAAAAAAAAAAAAAAACGAATTTTAAAATTTTTGGCCGATTCCTTTATTACTTACAGTTTTAATTCGTTCTTTACTTTCATACTACATTGTAGATTTATTACGCAAGTCAAGAAACCTAAAATGTAAAAAATGAATAAGAAACATAAAAACCCGATATGAGTTTTAAATTTTTTCTGAATTTTTTTTTCAAAAATTTTGTTTCTTTTTTTATGTGTGTGTGTGGGGGGGGGGGGGGCAATCATATTTTCTGCGCGGGGGGCCCTAAATTTGAAGTTACGCCACTGACTGGAAGTCCGTTATTGTCTGTTTTGCTGCATCTATTCAGAATTTTTGGGGAATATGTCGGTGACGGTGATTATTAATAACATTCATCATATGGGAAATGTAATTCTAAAAGGATTTGACTGCAATAAATTATTTTATTTACCGTTTTTATAATTTTAATGCTTTAATTTTGAAAAATGCGATCTCTTTGCATCTGATATGAGAATCGAACTTTACTCATTTTTCAATCTAATTTCTCTTTGTTAGGAGGCAAATGAATGAAAATTCTCATAATTTTTTTGTTTAGATCATTATTTTAAAATTTTAAAACAAAATTAACAGTCATTTTATGAGTCTAAAAGTTAAATGCCGAATGGGTCGTTTCATTTTATTTTGCATTCATTGTGTCAACCGGTATTAATAATATGTTTATCATAGACCTTTAAAATGCAATTGTAAAAATAAGTCTAAAAAAATAAACTTTTTTCTTTTTGCGTTTTTTATGCTTTTGATTGCATTTTGAAAATTGGGACCTCTTTGCATCCGCTAAAGAAGTCGGATTTCTAGTATTTTTGATGTTTGCTACGCTTTTTTAAGAGGAAAATGAATGAAATTTATTTTTATTTTTTTTTAAATTGAAACTTTTTAAACGAAATTCCATGGTTACTAAGAGTGGCTTGTGTTAGAAAACGAAATACTGAATCTATGCCAGAATTTTATTTTTGTTTTAAGTATTATAAGATTTTAAACATCTTCAGCTTATATTTAGTTGCTTTTGTTTGAAAAACCCACCTAAAAATTTCAATGGTGCAATTTGCACCATCCCCCCCCCCCTCCAAAAAAAAAGATATTATGTATGAATAAATTCGATTTTTTGAAAAGAAATTTTCGCAAAATTATTTGAGCTTTTACAAAATTATTTTATTTTTCACAAAAAACGGACCTTGTGAAAAATTCCCAGGTACAGTAATTGTCACGTATCAAAAAATATTTTTTCCCAAACCTGTAACTCTGCTAACTGACAATTTGTAAAGTTTCATATCAAACTCTGATCACAGGATCGACAAGAAAAAAACGTACCTTAATATATAAAAATTACGTGTCCCTGTGTTTGTGGCCAATGGACTCCTCAGCTACTGAACCGATTTTAACCAAATTCTGCATGCAGTTTCAGTTTGGTCCAACTTGAATGATAGGATAGTTTTTATCTCAATTTAGGACTGCAATATATTTTTATTGCAAATTATCTCTTTAGCTAAAATGTCTTATTGACTAAGCCTTTTTTGACACCTCCATGGCTGAGCGACATAAAGCACACCTTCTGGCAGCTTCCGGAGCGCAGTAAACAGGTTGTAAGTTAGCTGTGCGTGGAGTGTTATTTGACTTTTTTGTGAAGTAAATTATAAACAAACGCGTTACTTCCCTTGAAATTTATATGTGATAAGCTGTCAAAAACGATAGTCACTTAAGAGTTTTTACACCTCTGAGGCTGAGAGGTGAAAAGCGCTTGGTGGGATAGCTCCTGGACTGCATTTAAGTGGCTGTTCTTCTTACTACTATTTTTGTACAAAAGTTTGTTTGGATGGATTTATGGATGGAGCAGTCAGTTGATAAGCAGTCCGAAAAAATTATCTTTTTAACTAAGCCTTTTTTGAGCCTCTGTCGCCGGGCGACATAAAGCACATGTTCTGACAGCTTCTGGAGCGCAGTAAAATAGGTTGTAAATACAGAAACAATAATGGACAATTAATGTAGGTACTTAATTTTTTTTTTTTTTTTTTTTTTGTATTTTCTAATAAAAAAAACTTAATAAATTCAAAAATTTGCTTATTTATTGCCTTTAAGGTGGAACAGTTCGCTGGATCAGCTAGTAAGACTATAGATTACAAAGAATATTTTAATATGTACAGATTATTCTTATTTACTGCTTTTAAGCTTCATGCAGAGTATGATCATGTATTTCAAAATTATTTTAAGCTTCAGTTTTGAATTAAAAGAAAATATTTTGTACTTATTTTTTTATTTCCTTTCCTATGTAATTTAACACTAACTTGTTGATAGATGTTGACTAGCTATTTAGTTTTGAAAAAAATCGTAACAATGAAATATTATAAAAGTAAATTTAGCTAAATATTTAATAAAAAGTAATTTTTTCAGTAAAGTTAAACTGATTAGAGAAAATTGACAGTCAAATTTTTTCACCACTTATATTATCCTGCACTAAAACCACCAATTTCAAGTTTGACGTTTGGAGATAAGCTCAAAATGAAAAAATCTTCAACAAAGCATAAAAAAAAATTGCAATTTTTTTAATTTTTTTTTTTGTCGTGTCTATGACTTAGTCAAAACTAAATAACTCCATGGATCCTTATAACTGCTTTTACGATTTGTTGGATGTTATTGTCATACAGGTCTATAAGTGACAGCAATACACCGATCTATCTCAGGTTCGCACTTAATGCTGGGACAAGGTGTAAGCTGTGTATCTGGGATTCGACTCATCATAGAAAAAGAGTACCAGAGCCCAAGGTTGGACTTGCTTGCCTGTAATCAATTAGCTGAGCATAAAAAAAAAATGTGATAAAGACTATATTATATTGTACAACATTACTAAGGTCAGTTATCTTCCCTTTATCTACATAAATAATATAAGCCACAACTTTATACAACAGCAGGCCTACCCCATCCGCTAAATTAAATCACCAAATTAATTTAAAATTTGCTCTGTAAAATGAAACAATTCCAAGCCTATGATCAGGCAAAATGTAAATTGTGGGGAAGAATTGTTTACTACTTTAAAATGATAATAAACAATTAAGCAATAAACAATTAATAAACAATAATAAGTAATAAACAATTCTTCAAAAAGTAAGCATACAAAATTGAAATTTGTCACAGAGAGAATGATTAACTGCACAAATTAACTTCAATAGAAATTTCCTCAAAGTATACAAAATAGAGTTAAAATAATACCTATCTATAACAGAAAATTATTTCTTCTTCTAAATATTGAACATTCATTTTTCATTTAAGTTGGCGGTGTATTGCTTAATTGTCGCTCGCTGGTATTCTAATTTTACATAAGCTACCAGTTTTTCTTGGCTCTCTTTGCTCTATAAGAGGATTCTTGCCTCCAACTCGGTTACTTTCCTATTCCATGCTGATGAGTGCATAATAAGCACGAAACTGCAGTCCATGGATGGAAATAACCGAGTTGGTGGTGTATTGCATATTCATTTGTGATTTTTTTCCCTAAAATTCATACTTTAACATTTGACTCTTAATTGCTTTGTCTACACTTCAAATCTAGTACAAATTTTGCGGGTTTCAGAGCAGGGAATTCAAGAGTTGACTGCAAACAAATAAGAAGCTCCTAAATTTAAAAATCAAGCAAATACAGGACGCTGAACCTGTCTATCTCAAAATTCAAGAGAAAGAAGAAAAATTCGAGATAAATGTAGTTTGGCAAAGGTTAGTAAAATAAGTAATTGAAACCAATTCAAAGACTTAATAGATTTTTTTCATTGATTTAAGTGAATATTTTACAGTACGATATGTTGTGAGTATACGTTTTACCGATTTTAATGAGTATATCAATAGCAAGTTATGCATACCTTTAAGTGTGAAAGTTTTCTTTCAAAGATTCTCGTTCGAAAAGGACGAGTTTTTTACTTTTACCTTAATCAAAACAAAATAATTACATCACAGGGGAATAAATCCGGAGACCAACAAAATATGTAATCAATGATTAGGAAGGTATTCACCCTATTCAACAATGCCCCCTTCTCACAGTTTCCGAATGATAGAATGCCTTTAAAACTTTCTCCAGATTTCCCTGGGCTACATATCTCACAAGACTTGTATGATTGCTGATCTTCAGGCCTGTCATTTAGGGGGGCAAGGGGGTCAATTGCCCCCTCTTACTTTGAGAAATCAATGTATTTACATATAAGTGGGTTTTTTATGTTTTCCGATGAAATTGCATAGTGTTTGGACCCTTTGCGCCCCCCCCCCCCTGAAAAAACTTGAAATGACGTCCCTGTTGATATTAGAAAGAGCTTTTTGTCTTCAAGTTGTACTACCGATAAAGATAGCTTAGGATTAAAAGATAAATTAGGATTTTAAATTAGAATAAAATGAGAATAATCCAAATTTGAGATGTAATACAAGTTTTTTGAAAAAAATTTTGAGATAAGCATGAGAATAAACATTTATATTATAGAGGTAGAAGGGGAACAGAAAAATTTAGACATAGAAAGGTTTTCCAGATAGGTAGAAGTACCAGATAAACAAGTGCAACGGTATTTTCAATTTTTAAAAAAAATGATAATCTACAGATTTTTAATTTCTTCTACAGAACTTCACTATAGATTAATGAAGATTTTGGCTATGCCATATCAACTGCCTGAGCGGAAGCAGTCCATCAAAATAAAAGTCAACTGAATCTCAAAAATACAATTAGCACATCATTAAGCTATCATATCAATAGTGAATGAAACATGAAAAATGTTGCAATAAAATATATATCCTTAGGGAATCAAGTGAGAAAGATTAATTTTGACACTCAGTGATACTAAAAAAATAAAGCTTAAACCAATCGTAAAATATAAATATTCGAAAATTATTTTCAGCTTCTGACAATTCATGGAAATGTAGAGTTCTAAGTATTAGTGTCAACAAATAACTTTGTTGTATTTTATAAAATAAAAATAAGAAAAACTTCATAAAAATAGAAAACATACTTGTACTGTTATAACTTTTCCAACTCGTGAAAATTAAGATTGTCTTTCAATTCGAGCATTCTATTCGGGAAAAGAAAACCTCGTAGTAGTACTGAATACATTTTTTTTTATTTCTGCTGGGAGACATATTTAAACCCAGACAATTTTGCTTGCAAACGTGATTCAAATTTTCACACTGCATGAAAAAAATTATTGTTTACATTGTGTTTGAACCGGGGGGGGGAAACGAAGAAGGGGGAGGTCTCATGAATTACGGTTGAAGTTAAGATCACTTCAGACAAATAAAAACTGAAAGAGGAATTTTAAGAAAGAAATTTCAAGCTGATTTTTACTGGTTGCTCAACAAAATATCAGTAAAAATATATTTATTTCTTTAGTGTTTTTGGATATTTGTTTGTTTTTGTTTTTAGAAATGCTTACGAAGTGAAAGTTGAGAACAAAACGTCCCATAATCGCTTCACTTCAGTTTGATCGGTCTTGGAGTCCAAAAGTGTTGTCTGCATCGTATGTGAAATAAATTCACATCGATCAGAGTAAAATATGACGATTAAAGTGTATATCTCCGGTATTTGTGGAAGCCATGAAGTAAGTCACAATGTTTTATTTAATTGTGAAGGGAAAATTCAGGTCAAATTCCTTGATTTAATTTTATTCACTTGTATGCCTCTCTATCATTTTTGTATGTATCTGAATGACAGTATTTCGGTTTAATTGCTGTATTATTGTAATTTTTATCTTTCGACTCAGAAAAAACATTATGTACATCTTTTTAATTGTTACTTTTTAATGTGTCAATCATAATCCAACTCCGTTTAAAGTATGTTATGGACATTTCAAATTGCGCCAATTACTGCCCTTTCCATTTACATGGTTGCGCAAAAAGATTTTTATCATATTGAGCATCAACAATAATTCGACATAAAAAATTTGATTTTCTGTAAGAACAAAGTTTAAATGTGGTGCATTTCTGAAAACACATGAAGTAAGGTTATGATTTGCTGAAGAAAAGACTTTTCAATAACAATACAGTTCTGACTGTTTTAATTGTAATTGTTTTCAAAAATAATCATTTCATTTGAGAACAACCCCATCATTTCAAATTTTTACAAGAGAAGACAAAGAATGCGTTTGAAGTATAACATGGTATTTTCATCTTAACACATGTACATTACATTACGAATTTTCATAGGGAGGGGCTGGGAAACTAAGAGTACATACTCAATACAAATTTTGTTGAAAAACAACAAAAATCACGTTAATTTTGTGAAAGATCATTAGTTTTTCCAAGTCAGGGGACAGGCAGTTGACCCTCCCCTTGACTCTTCTAAATGTTTCCACAGTGCATATAAATATATAGATCAATGCATCATGTAAAGAAGCGGACCTCAACCTGGGAGCGTGCCCACTCTGACGAAGTGTAAAAGAATTTCAGAGAAGATTTCAATGTATAAAAAATTGATTAAAAAAAATAATAGTAAAAATCATAATTTAAATTTTGACATCTTGAATTAAAAATATTTTTTTCCCAATAATGAGTTGCAAAAGAACCCTGCTTCCTCATTTTTTCCTGTCCCTCTCAACTTTACACACAATCCTCTTCAAATGACATCCAGCACAGAACTAGCCTCCGTGCAGCATATCACATCCTCCCTGGACAAATTTAACTGTAAATGAAACTATATATTTTATTAAATTAAGTGTATTGAACTTTATTCATTCGATTTTTATACATTCTTTAGGTAAGAAAACAACAGCAAAGGGTGTTGTTCATACTTCAAAGTTTACCTATTGATTTGCAAGTTATTGATATTACGGAACCAGGAAGAGATGATGATTTGACATACATGCAAGAAGAAGCTAAAAAGCATAATAAAAGTACACAGCTTCCACCTCAGATATTTAATGATGATGTGTATTGTGGGGTATGATAAATTATTTTATTTTGTTATGTTCAGAATAAAAACTGAAAATATTGTTTCTTTAATCAAATTGTACTGTCCTTCTAATTTTTGCTTCACCATGTCTGTTCTTGCATAATTGAAATTCTGAAATGTATGGGAAAAAGGAAACTCCACTATTAGCTCTATGGGTGAAGAGGTCATTTTTTTTTAAAAAGAGGGATTTTTTTTACGAAATAAATAATTTGTTTTGCTGCTAATCTATAAAAAATTTCAATAAGTAAATCTACAGTCAGACCTCTTGTAAATGCAGCCTGGGGCTGCGTCTTTTTTCTATTTGCATATTTTAGTTTCTTTGCTTCGAAAAGCAAAATTTCTTCATTTCATGTAACCTAGCGTTTTTTGCTCTCCCTAACCGAAAAGATAATCAACGTTTCAAAAGCACTTTTATCTCCACCAATGAGGAACATTCCAGGACCACAGCGAGCCCTGCTCCCTGATTGGCCCACCCAACCCTCTACCCTTTTCGGAATCCCTAAGAGATCTGCAATTAATACAACTGGCCTCCTCTCTACATGAAGAGCATGGCAAAAAGACCCCTCACCAATCCTAAAAGCCTCAACATATTGATGCTGATGCTGGGTTATTGGCTATTCATTAGTCATGAGTCCAGAATAAGGACGAAACTGAAGTCTCAGGATGTCATGACCAAGCTGTGGGTGTATTTGCTTCATAACTAAAATATTCAAATTAAAGTAACTGATATAAAATATTTTATGCAATTATAAATTTCTTAATTACTATTTTAGTTTACTTTTATACATATTCTATTTTCCAGCTCACATTTATTTTTTCAACATTTTATTTTTATTTTATTATTTTTTTTTACTTAAATGATAGGACTATGCAGATTTTGAACTAGCAAATGATGATGATGTTATTATGAGTTTCTTAAAGCTTCAAGAGAGTTCAGAAAAGAAAGCTGAAACTGCTGGTGATGTTATAACACAAAATGGTATTGGTAACCATGAAAAAGAAGACATGGATAAGGTAAATATTTTTAAAAATTCTTATCAAAATGGCGTAGTGTATTAGTTTTATGTATTTTTAATCAGGCAATGAATGCAGGATCATTTGTGTATGTATAAAAGTAATATTTCATCATAAACAACTTATATGAGTTACAAATAATACAAAAATATGAAATTATACTAAACTTAGTCAGTTTCACCTAAATATATTTGTCAAATTTTTTGTATGCCAAATGATTCGCCCACCAGTTTGTGAACTTCTACAAGATGAATTTTTTCTAATTTTTGTATTCTGTAACGTAAATAAGTTTCAAACCAGATTGCTCATCGAAAAAGTTTTGTTTTTGCTTCAAACATCTTTTGATAGCTTATTTCACCTTTTCAATAATAGTCTAACTTTAATATCTTAAACCTCAAGTCAAAATCCTTGATCTCTTGAAAAGAAAGATATTACCCTTCATTTTCTTAATACTGTTTTGTATTTTCTAGTTATCTTGAAAAAGAAATTTCAGGAAACTTGACGCTTTGAAATTTTAGCACCCTGTAGCAAGGCATGAAACCCTTTTTTCCTTGGGAAATTTCGTACTACAACCAGATTCAAAGTTATTTGCACATGTAATTTTTCCACCTTTTTTCCTAGAAAATATAAGGATTTGGGGGGGAGGGAGAAATTTTTGGAGAGGGTTAGTGGAGTGAGTAAGGGTGTGCTATAGGCTTTTTTTTTTTTTATCTTGGTGCTTTTAGCAGAGTTAAGATTCTTTGAGCTTTTTACGCATTTGATTTGGAGCACTTCATGCCCACTTTGCCGACAATGGATCTGTTTTTTTTTTTTTTTTGTTTGCTGATCAGTTTTCAACTGAAAACTTGTTTCTTATCATTTCAATTTTTTAACTGCTGCAAAATAGCTTGCATAAAGTGCAAGTTGCATGTGCTAGCGATCAAAGATAATACTAGAAAGTATGTAGACTGGTGTTGGCTAACTGGCAGCACATGTACCACAATGTTGCACACGAAAAAGAGCATCGACTAGTTTCAATTACACCTGATTCGTTCTTAAATAACTTAAAATTGTGATTGAACTTTGACTTTATTGAGCCATTCATAGTAGTCACTAAAATCTCTTGTGGTTGAAATTTAGCCTGTTTTGTTTAGAGTTTATCTCTTCCTATATAAATCTGATCTGTTGGCTTCTTTTTAAAGCCAGAACACAAATATATTTTCCTTTACCTTCAAACAAAATGTATATTTTTACTTTAAAAATTATCTGTTGATTGGGCAAAACTTTAAAGTATGAGAGGATTTTCTATCCCAGAAGTAGGAAATTTTTGAGGAAAGTGCACATAGAAATGAAATAAAAGAAAAAAATTGAATTAAAAAAAAAAAATCATTGGTAGGTGCATTTCAGAATGATTGAAATAAATGTTGCCGTGGAGTTAATTACTCTGAAGATGGTAAAAGAAGCTTCTAAAAAAAAGGTAAAAAACACATAACGCATAGCTGTAAACAGAAATGCTCCAAAAACAAATATAGTAATGCAGTGAAGTTGTCTGAAAAAATCTTTTGGGGAACTGAACTCTCCTTTTTATAGGATAAATGTCATGGTTGACGCTTTTGTTAGGTCGCAAAAGGCCAGTTAAAAAATTCAGATTACTTAGCCAGCTTGTATTTTGAAAGGAGGCATTTACTCATTAAAAAAAAATTGTTTGAAACACATCTGTACTCGGTTTGTATTAATTTTACTGGAGCAAACCAACCCCTTTTATAAATGTTGCCCCCCCCCCCCCTCATAATCTACAACACTCAAGAAAGTAAAAGCAAAGAAGTAAAATGTGTAATGAATGCCTCTTTTTACTTTCATTCAGTTATCACTGTCTAAAATCAATGTGGGTAATATTTTTTAAAGTAGGGAAAGCTAGAAATTTTTTATTTCTGCCAACTCTCTCTTGGTGCTTTTTTTTTTTTTTACAAGGGGGAGTGTGGGGGGCGGCTAAGAGTATCTGAGTGCGTGTGTGTATATGTCAATTAAAAACTGCTTGGTTGATTTCCTGACTATAAATTATGGTATAGTTTCTATTTTGAGATGTGAACTTAATCTTCCTAGTTGTGTTTTGCTTCTAATAACAAGCAATTTTAATAGGCTAAAAGTGCTAGTAAAGTTAAAAAATAAGCATAATATATCCCTACATATTGATTTCAGGAAAGTGAACAAACATTGGATAAACAAAATTCCTTGGAATTGGGTAATGTAAAGTCTAATTTAACTGATGAACAAAATGATTCTCACGATGAATCAGTAATTAATCAAGATGAGTCACAGCTAGAAACTACAGTTACAGAAGAGTCTAATGTTGCTGAAGAAATGAAAGATAGTGAAAATATTGAAGATGGTGACAATGAAGCAAAAGATAGTGAGGTGCCTCTAGAAGAAGGCAGTGAAGAAGAATCAGAATAAAACAAAATATAGTGTGCCAAATATTTCATTCAGCTGTGGTATTTTTAAAAAATCATCTGATAACTTAAAACCATAAAAGCTGAACAACAACAAAAAGTAAAAAAGCCACTACTATTTTTGAATATTTTTGATAGAAAAAAATTCCTTTTTTACCTCACCATCATAAAGTTTTGGATTTTTATGCTGATATTTTTGCTGCTATTTTCGCAACTAATTCCAAAACACACATTCAACTTGCTGATTTAGTGAAATGCTTTTTGAAACTTTGATTTTCGTTCATTTAAGATAAATTTGCTCCTTTATAAAAGAGAGGAGATAAAATTAGGTGCTGTAACCGGCTAGTCATATTTAATTGAACAAAACACGTAATTTTAAAATTCAGTACGTTTTTCTTGCATATTTTTTTTATTGTTCAAAAATTTTAACTATTAGGAATGTTTCAATGCAATGCTGTTCATTATAAATTCATAATCCAATGCTTTGTATCAAAATTCAAATAAAAGAATTTTGTCTACTTTTAGGTGTGTTATTACATTATTCTCTCAAATAATTATGTTTATTTACTTTATTCAATTTACTGATTTTATTATATGTAAAACCTCTAACCACTTGATCTGGATTTGAATGTGATGCCTATTTAGAAAGATGCATGCCAAATTAACTTTAATAATAAATTTATTTTTAAAGAATTAATTAAAGTTTAACTGCATGTATTTGAAATGAATTTATAATAATAAGTTTGCTATAATTTTACTATCAATTTTTGTATGTGTTTGTTCACTATGTCTGATTTTGTTCCTGATATGTTCTTTGAATTATTTATAAGTAAGTATATCTCTATTTGGAATTCATGAGCGTTTTCTAGGTTGTTATAACTTAGATTTTTTAACTATAACCTTAATTATTAACTAAATATGTTTGCAAATGATGTTACCTTTTTATTGTCTGATCAAAATCAGGCTTTAAAATTTGATCCCTTAACGTGTCTTTATTTATGATTCTGTGCATGTTCAACAACAGTTATATTCGTATTACATGTTGTTCTTTTTTTTATATTACAGCATGATTAACTGCCACCTTCCATCATCTACCGAAGAGAATGTCTTATTAACATAGTTGCATGAATCTAACTCTCCCTCATTTGTGGCTTTGGCTCAGCTAAGCTTATTGAATGAGCAGATCAAATGTTTTGATTGAGAAGAAATCAAAAGTTTAATAATTTTCATATCCATGCATTTCTAAATTTATTTTTCTTCCATACAAAGAAAAAAGTTCATGAAATTGTTCATTCCCTGTGATATTTTATGATGGATTAAGCAAAATACGTTTTCCATTACATTAAGCATCATAAATTATATAAGCTCTGTTGCTTGTTTAATTAACTATATATTCTACTGCTGGCAGTAGTTTTTATAATATATTTTGTACATATATGCATGTAAAGTAGATCAGGACACACAATTTCTGTTACCCATTTGTGACTAGTTATATGAAGCTGGATCTGGTGACTAAAGTGGATTGTAGTAAAGAAAATATCAACGTAAAATAGGCACAAATAATCAGAGATACTGCAGACACGTGTTTCAGCGTTACAAGGAACGCCTTTATCAATGCAAAAAATGTTGAGCTTATGGATGCATAGACATCCGACAAAAGCTTATGTCTGTGCATCGATAAGCTCAACATTTTTTGCATTGATAAAGGCATTCCTTGTAACGCCGAAACACGTGTCTGCAGTATCTCTGCTTATTTGTGCCTATTTTACGTTGATATTTTCTCTACTACATCAATAGCACAAAGGTATTTGTAAACTTTAAAGTGGATTGCTTTCATTTACTTCATTTTGAAATTTTAAATTAATTTCTCTTTTGTTTAGCAATAAGTTATACTTCTTCATGTATGCATTGATGAATTATTGTTAATAGTATGTGTGTTTCTGTAATGGGGCTATCAATTATGAAGCATAATGATAGTTATGAAAAATTCGAAACACTTGGGCATTTTAAAATAATTCAATTAGAAAAGCAATTACATTCTATTTTTTCAAACCGTGAAAGAGCAGCTTACGATAGCTATAAACTAATAACTATAGTATTTAGTGTGGTAACTACTTTTACATGAAATTTTGTGTCCTGTAATAAGTTATATTTTAACATAATCTCTCCGCAGATCTATCTTTATTTTGAAATCCACTATCAGGGGTCTGAGCATTTGTTAAATCTAATGTTTTAATGAAACTCGCATAAATCTCTTTGTATTTTTTTGTTTCACTTGAATGTTGATAGAAAAAAAAAATTATACATATGCCATTTTTACGCATAAAATGTTTTACATAAAGAAATATAAAATATTTTATGAAAACAGTCCATTCTCTATTTGACTTTCAAGGGACCACAAAAAATTGTTCTTAAATAGAGTCCATCCTTAAAAAAACTGTCTAAAACTGCATTGGATAGTCCGGGACACTAGAAAGCCGTCTTTAAACTAAGAAAGTCACTAAACAGAGAGCCAAATATATTTAAATGATGCAACTTTTTTATTGTCTGATCAAAATCAGTCTTTAAAATTTATATGCTTTTAAATAGGGCTATGCTCATGATTCTGTGTATGTTTCCTAGGCATGTTTAACAGTTGGCATTATTCAATGCATCAAACCAATTTTCAGCATTCGACCAGTAGTTTCGTTGGAAAATGATTTAGGTTGCCATTTAGATTTGTAAAAGCATAAAAAGTAAAGTCTTGACTTTAGTACAAATGTATACAATAAGATATTTATCATAACTCTTGCACAATAATACTGGAGTATATTGCACAAATAGCTATAAACTCTAGTTGTATATTTCAAGGTACATGGTAATCCTCAAATGTTGATAAATAACTCTCCAAATCACTTTCTACAATCTATTGCTCTTTTCGAACTTGGCTGAAGTGACCTAATTTATAGCAACAGCTGTTACAACCTCAAGAAATTTTGATCCCTTTATTTACGCAGGAACTTAACTGTTGATTGTCCCTGACGTTTTAGCAGCATTTTTCCGAGTTGTGCTGATAATTAGTTTTCTGTTTAGTTGTAAAAACATGGCAAAACAGCTGTATCCATGTGTCAGATTGTATGGTTGATTATAATTTTAAAAACTCCTATTATGATGAGGTAATATCAATATAATGCCCTTTCATTTTTTTTCTATGCTTATCATAAATAATTTTCTTTTGTTAAAAGTAACTCTGACCCCTGGGTGCTTTAACTCATTTATGTCCAAGTTTTTTTAACATTTTTTTAAAATTTTTTTATCTGTTTAAAACTCTTACTTGGAATGGTTTACATACATTTTAGGCTTAAAATAGTTCGCCGTTGCCATATTTATTAAGTTATTTAACATCCTGTTTATGGGATATTTTGCAGATATACGAGCAAAATACGACCTTACTTGACTTTACTTTTGCAAAGTAACATTACGGAAGGCATCTGTGATCAAGTTTTGCAAATCATTTTAAAATAGTTTAATTTTATGGGAAAATAATTTCGCAAAAAAACTTTCTGTGGCTACCCATGCTGGATCGTTGCTTGACTAATTTGTCTGAAAATAGCTGTCAATAAATCAACTCTGATGTCCAAATAGTGGCTCTAACTGGTTTTCTCATTTCATTCCATTTCATTCATTTCATTTCATACTCCAGGGTCCCCCGTACCTACCACAGCTTCGTGGTTTAACCGGGATAGGGCCCTGAAGAGCACTCTGTTCTTAATTTTGAACCAGAACCTAGGGTCGAGCAAACCCTAGGTCCAGCACCCCTAGAGGCAGGGCCGCGCCGTGCCAATGTGCAGAGCCGTGCGGCGCACGGGGGCGCCAGAGCCTAAAAGGCGCCGAGCTCTACCGACCAAAAAAGCTCCGAACGAAAAAAAAATTTTAATTCAAAATTAAAGTTGAAAATAAATTGAACTTTTCAAAAAACGAACTCGGGAAACGAACGGCGATGAAATTATATTGCTCAATGAGACAAGCAATCTGTCTCGCTGCCCATTCATAAATGAAAAAATATTGCCTTGTTTTGTCTAAACAAGCTATTCAAAAGCTTAATCTTTTACACTGGAAACACCGGATGTTGATGCATACATCAGCACGTTTCTTGTGAAAGAGGGCCCCGTGTAAGCTACTTTAGCATGTCTAAGTTTATAAGCAAAAGAGTCCAAGCAAATCTTCTGCTCTTCAATAGGTTTCTTCCTTCCATTGAATTAATACTACGTTAGATTTTCTCTAGTGCAATGCATTTTAGTATTTTAACAATTGTTCGTGGGGGATTCGACTTCTTTGTGTTATCGTACATAAAAAAATACGGTAAGCATATTTGCATGTTATTTACTTGTGCGTAATATTTACATGTTGTAGACAACAGTTTAGGTTCACTTTTCAGTTTCAAAAAGGAACAATTTGACCATAATCACGCGATTATCTCCTCTTTGCTTCAAACACTAGTTTTTTTTAATTAAAAAAAAAGACCTTTGGACAATGCCATTTGCATTTCATACTAAATTTAATGCCTTTTTACGAATCCGGATTTTATTGGTTTTCCGGGAAAGATTTCAGTTTCTGATTTTGAGGGGAATATTTATACTTCAATTCAGAAGTATAATCAGCATCCTGTTGTCATATTTTGACAGACAAAAAAGTGTGATTAATTACATATATCAAATGCAAATTCGATAGATATTTATAGCTACATTAACTTTGATGTTTAAAATATTTCTTTTTTCCCAAACACAGTGGTGTATTCAAGGAGCTATTGAATTCGAAATAACTTTGAGATATGAAGTAAAAATGTACATTGTATTCCAAAATTAAATATTTGCCATGATCCGATTTTTGGCTACACGAAAAACAGAACGTTTTGATAGGAATTTAAGTGAATCTGAAAACTTTTTAAGAGTAGTATTTAACGAGTAGTAGTTTGGTTTTATAAGCAATAGTTAAAATTCAGAGTTATTCCTTTATGTTTCTAGTTAATTGTTTAACGATATTTTTAATCACTTAAATTGGTAAATGTTATTAATATTTTATGTTCAATGTCAAGATTTTCACATTTCAGCTTACAAATGTTTATGTTTATAAATTTTTATTCTATACTGATTGGGCACATTAGAATAGTCTCATCCTTTCCGTGTTAGAGCACTTGACAGTATAGCTCATGTCAAAAACGTCGTTTTGTTTTTACCCCCCAATTTATTGAGTTATTTGCAGTAAGAAAGTCGTGTGTGTGTGTTCTCGCACGTGCAGATTTTTTTAAACTTACAATAATAATAATTAATATTGACTTTTAGCCAGCTTCACTTTTTAAATTTTGTAATTATTTATTTTCGGTAAAATGATGAAGTCTATTTGGGACACGGTAATGAAGAAGTGTTATTTGAAATATAATATTTGGTTGAAATGATTGAGAGTTGACTGCTATTCTTGAAAACCAGGCCCTTTGTTGTAGGGGGGGGGGGGCTTTGAGAAATCAATATATTAACAGTTGGCGTGTTTTTTATTGTTTACCTATAAAATCTTCACCCTTTGACCCCGCCCCCAGGACAACTTTAAAATAACGAGCCTGTCTATATGCTGATTTTAGCGCATTTTTTAACTCCCAAAAGAAATGTATATTTTTTTTAATTTGGAACATTTTTTATACTAAAAGAATACACAGATCTAGTTTCATACACCCATTGTATGTTTTCCTTATAAAGAAATTAATAAATGCACATCGAAATAAGACTCTAAGAAAAAGATCATCAGGCAAAGCGATCTTGGAGATTACGGTAAAACTGTTTGTTGAACTATTTACTCATTGATTGCGTTACATGAACAATTTGAATTTCGCACAAAAGAAAATTTAGTCATGTACTTTTTTTTAATTCAACTATTGAAAAACCTATTATTTTAGTTTGAGCTTCCAAAATTTAATATTCTTATTATTCTAACGCTTATAAAGAAATAAATGTTTCGGGATATTTAAAAAACCTACTACTTAAAAAATAGAACAAAAATTGAGAATAATCATTTTGAAAAGAATGAAATTATAATGTTATGTGTGAAGGAGTTTTTCGACATTTGGAAGTACTTTTTAAGTGAGGGGGGGGGCATTACAAATTACAGCAGTAGGTGAAACTAGAGCTTGGAACGCCACCAAGTATTCCTGAAATAAAGAGAAACATTTCAAGCGGTGATTTTCTTTCAGTAACCATTTTTTTGAATCTTAAGAAGTATGTTTCAATAAATGTGTTTCAGTTCGATAAAACACAAGTTGTTCACGCTTTTTTTTTTCTTAAAAAAAAAAAAAAGTTGTACGCGAAACTTATTTTTTCTAAATTATATTTGTCTATAAAACATCACTGCTGGTGTTAACTATCGAACGTTACTGCACAAGGCGCTCAGAAGACATTTGCACGAGGGCGCCGATCAGGCTTGGCGCGGCCCTGCCTAGAGGTATCATTTCACTTGGAGAACTTTGTAACCACGACATTTTTAAGGCCTCCCAGCCACCATTAATCAAGACGGTGAATCTTTGATCGAACACGGGTCCCTTCGGACACTAGTCTGATGCCTTACCGATCAGGCCACCACCGCCCTACTGGTTTTCTCAAGAAGAAGGACTATTTAACTTGTGAAAAACAGCTTTAGTAAAAGGATATACCCATTACAGGTTTTTGTATTCAGTAACTAACAAGTGTCCCATTTTTAAGCTACTGGGCATGCATGGGTAAACATTAAAAGTTATTTCCTTACATTTATATTTTTATTCTTGATGCTTCTTAGTACTTCCCAATAATTTATTTATAAAATGAATTTTTTAAGTCTCTTTTAAAGTATCCATCCATATTAAGCAGTAGAATAATAAAATATATTATTATCTCGTGATATTTTAATCATGAGTTGAATGTAAATAAATAATAAATAAATTTATCTATTTATGTTGAATTAAACGAGGTAAAATCATTGTAATTAATATCCTTTGAATTATTAGTTATTTATTAAATTTTGTTTTCTTTAAAAAAATCTCCTATTCTTTGCACTAAAATTTTTAGTAGATTTTATGTAGCAAGTTTTAAAAACATTTTAAACTGCAATTACTTTTTACATGTATTTTTTTTTTTTAACTTTGTTTGTAGTATTGTTTTGATATGAAACATTTTAGAGCTAAAATTTTGTGTTTTAATGTATAGTTATTTTTATTCTTAAAAATGAAATTTAAAGTTGATAATTGCTTGTAAATATTCATTCCAATATTTTCATAATGATGTAAATTGCTCAAATTAGTTATTGTTTAATTATTTGTATATGAATTCATTTTTATTCTACGTCAGAAATTGTATTTCTGCTCCTTCTATTAAATGAATTATAAGCATTGCTTATAACATGCATGCAGTTTTTGTTTTACACGCTTTCTTTTATTGTTTAACTAACCCATAGAATTGTTAATAAAATATGAGCATGTTAATTTGTCTATTTTCTGTGTGTTTTATGATATTTTGCCTGGAACAAAGGGAACCTTAGTAATTGAGCAGCATAGCTGCCAGCTTGTAAAAGATCTGATGTAAGATTGTAAAATCGCATGGCACAATTGTAAAATAATTAGGTTTTATGTATTTGTTATTGAATTTTTTTTAAATGTTTTCTGTTATGTTGTTTCAACAGATAAAACTTGAGATAAGCTCCAAAATGAATTTTGATCAATACAAATAGATGATTTTTCACATGAGGTGTTGAAAATGATGAGAATGGATAAGAAATGGGCTTTTTGGAAGAAATTAGTTTAATACCAATGGTTTATTGAAGTATGAAAGGCTCTCCTTTACTGTGATTTCCAATTGTAGCCATATCTCACAGCAATACAAAGTGTAAAAGAATATTTAGTAATGTGAGAAAGATGAGGATCGAGCTGCAGTTTTCTATCTGATAATCACCCGTAGAATATTTTAATCACTAAATAAGAACTTACCCCCCAAAAAGGAAAAACAACTTGTTTTAAACATGTTTCTGAAATCCAATTTTTGAAAGTTTTTTTCTGAAAAGCTATTGTTTTGGACAAGTTTTTTAAAGAAACCTTTAGAAAGCTGCTTAGGCAGAAACTTATGAAAGCTTGAGTTTCAATTGAAGTCGTTTTAGCCAAAGCAAAATGCTGTATTAATTTGCGAAAGAAAAAGTAGGATTCCAACAAGCTATTAATTTGTTCCTAAAGAAGACTATTAATGGTTTATATTGATGGTTCACCTTACAGAAAATACTAAACAGTGTTTTAACCTTTAGGAACCGGGCGGTACACATGTTGTACCATAAGTCTCATTTAGTTTAGAGGACAGGGTTGAAATTTTCACTTGAACCCTTTGGAGCCGGGGATTTTTCCAGTATTTCATACATCTGGTACGACAGTTTATACCTTCTCTTTCCAATGGAAAATAAATCTGTGGTTAAACTGTCGTACTACCTGGGTCTAAAGAAAAATTTCTATATGAACAGCCCGGATCCAAAAGGTTAAAAGTACACACTTGTATTGAATTGTTGAAAGCAGTCCTGCCTTTTTGAAACTAGTTGCTTCTTGTAATCCTATATTTTTCTTTTGTAAATCAACTGCTATCCCAACCTATTTTCTGTCAAAAGAACATAAAGATATGAAAATATTGTAGTGCTTAAAATCTAAGTGACTAAGTGGGTGTTGGTTAAAAAATTGCACAAATATTGCAACAGCATGTGCTGTATTATTTTTGAAGCTGACATGTTGGCAGCTATAGAACTATTAAACGGTTATTTATCTAATTCCTATTTTCCTTTTTTTTAATTCAGGAAATCCATTAATACATATGCATAACCATTTTGTTGTGGCATATTTAATAAATTATTAGATGTATTGCATCAAGTGAGTCGTGTTTAACGATCTGGCTTAAATTTACGTAAAATAGTGACAACAGTTCCAAAAAATCTCCAGTAAAACTTTAGACATTAATCCTAAACATTTCATGAGTGAGGATAACAGTCCATACAAATCCTGTCAGGTGGAGATGATTGAAAGCGAGAAACTTCAACTATAGCGCACTGAACAACGGTTATTTTTCACGTGAAGGATTTAAATAGTTACTTTGGATGACAAAATATTTTACGAAATCAATATGTAAGCTCCGTAATTGTAACCAGTTAAAAACTAGTACTTTGACAATAGCATTACGAAGTGTGAGCTTTTGCATTAATTGTTTAGATTTTCACCCTAAAATCTAGGAAGAGAAATTTTCAACTCGATTTCTCAACATTTTGCTTGTGTGCTACTCAAAAGCTAATGAGCTCAAACACACAAAAATGCTTGACTGTATTAGCAACTAAATGAACTTTAAGCTCCCAACATCTCAGGCCTCCAATGTGATAGATAAACTTTTGCAACATAAGTTTAAACATGGCAATGTTTCACCAAGCGGAGCCGCCGTTTTCGAGTTTTTTTTTTTTTTTTCAGGGATCCTAGTTCTTCAGGATTTGAATCTTGGAAGCTGAAAATTTGCTTGTGTTAGTTTCTAAAATAGGTTTTCACCTCCATAAAGTTTCATCCAAATCGGAGGCGGCCCAAGCGGCTGACATTCCGGACCCCTGTCCGGGGAGGCAAATTTTGTCTCGAATATCTATAAAAAAGCTTCCTCTAAGAAAAGAAAAGTATGAACCAATTTAACAAACATTATTCTTTCTGCACTTTGGAATCCCGAAAGGTATGAATGTAGCGATGTTTAAGCGTGTTATTTAAATGCAGCTCTTCAACACATCATTTTTACTCTTTCAACACAGTTAATTAAAATAAACGAATATATATTTATAAAATTGACGAATCTTTAGAAACTATAACTGTTAATGGAGGCAGGCGTTTTAAAAAATAATCTAACTACAGTAAAAGCTAGTAGCTCTAGCAAAACTATTTTTCATAACTAACACTTCCAAACTCTTGACAAAAAAAAAAAAAGAGATCAACAAATTGATGTAACTACTAGCAATCAATTGAAGCTAAAATTTATTCAAATTGACATTATGCATTTTTAAATTGAATCCTAAATATTTAGTCCTGAAATTTCCAAAAGGACTGAAATATCGTTTTTTGTTTAAACCTAAGTGGGCGAAATATCTTTCACTTCCTGTGCTGCGACGAAAGCAAAATTAAGAAGCAGATTAGATGCTGAATAGGTTGCTGCTTTAAACAATTATTCCAGACGTAAAAAATACTTTCCAATGAAAAACCAGCACAGTCAAGTCATGAATTAGCTGAACAAATTGATTTAAAAATTGACTTAAAAAGTTTACAGGATTAAAAGTCAAAAAGAATTTTTAAAAAATCCTTTAGTTTCTTTTCTCAGTACTCCTGCAATACGTTTACCATTGCATAACAATGCATTTGCAACAGTACATTACCTGGTATTTCAGATATACCAAGCAAATTATTAATATCTCATCTAGTTGTCATAAAAGTGTGCATCAGATTTTAGATACAAGTGTAGTTCAACTGCATTTTTTTAAATGATTATTTTAAACTTCAGATAATTGATTGTGTATATGGGTCATTTTCACCATATGCTTACATTTCAAAATTTTTAAGTAATTTTTTTAACTTGCTATTTTCTTTTAGAAACACTAACAGATGTTTAGTCACATATTGTAGGTGTGTAAAAAAGTAACTGGTTGTACACTTTGATGAATAATTAAGTATTCAAATGCTGTTGTAAAACTGTAAGTTACAAGGAAAATTATCGTCCATTACCATACAAAATCAATATGAAATCTCACTTTTGAACTATATCATAGAGTCTAGAACCAACTTCATATGAAATTATTTGCGCCCTGAAGCTTAAAACGATGTTTGTGATGATTGAAATATTGATCAAAAACTCTATGGTAACGAATTTGACATTTGGTAACGGATTTGACCAGTAACGGACTTGACATTTCAACCAAAATGTCAAATTATGGCTAGGTTGTCGAATTTAAAAATTAAACTACAATATGCATTTTCTTAGAGTTGTATAAGGAACAATATTTAGGGGTAAAAGTTTAGAAAAAGTAAAAATTAATACTAAAATCTTTGGTAACGGACTTGACAAAGAATAAAAATACGCACCTGGAAAAAATTTTGTGCGAAACGCCACAGCAATACTTCTCGACTTAGGGAAACAAAATGGTACAAAATAGTTACGTCACTAATTTGTTAAGTTAACTGAATACGTGTTACCATCTTTTGACTTCAATAAATACCTTTTTTAGTTAAAATAATCTTAGGGTAACGGACTTGACAAGAACTTCCGGACAAAATATATTCATACATTTCTTATTGAAATAAAATTACTATTGTCAATATTTATCATGAATACCATATACTAATAGTCAATATATAAAAATAATATGTCGCATTTACTTTTTTTGACCATTAAGTATAGGAAAAAAATAGTTGAACTTGTGAAAATGGGAAATGGACAAGCGTTTTTGCCTTGATTCTCATTTTTAAAGACTTATATAAAAATAAATAAATAAATTTCAATAATTTGTTGAGTGATAGAATTTTTTGGGGGGTATTTCTTGCAGAAAATAATTATTCGCATTGAATTTAAAATACACTGCTCGACATTGAAAATGCAATACCAAGAAGTAGTGGTCAGAAATTGATGAAATTTGGTAAGAAGACAGAGACAGCAAGGACCAATAAGTGATATTTATTTCAAAATAAATAAGCAAAATTTAGAGCGAGGACGGCGTCGGCTCAGTAAGAAGTAGGACCACCGCGGACAGCGATGCACGAAGGAACAGGTCTAGACATGGAGTCAATAAGCCTGCGGATGGTGTCCTGAGGGATGGCACTCCATTCCCTTTCAACCATTTGCCACAGTTCGTCCTCTGAACGAGGCAGTGACAGGTTCTGCAAACGGCGTCCAATCACGTCCCACACATGTTCGATTGGTGACAAGTCAGGAGAGTATGGTGGCTAGGAAAGCATCTGTACACGTCGTAGAGCATGTTGGCTGATTCGAGCACTGTGAGGCCGGGCGTTATCCTGTTGAAAAATTGCATTTGGCAGACCCTGAAGGTAGGGGATTGCCACCGGCCGCAGTACATTATCTACATATCGTTGGGCCGTCATAGTGCCCCGAATACGAACTAGAGGTGATACGGAATTGTATGCAATAGCGCCCCAAACCATTATGCCACGTTGTCGCGCTGTGGGGCGTTCCACAGTTACTGCCGGATTCGATCTTTCTCCACGTCGACGCCACACACGTATGCGATGACTATCGCTGGACAAACAGAAGCGGGATTCATCTGAGAACACTACGGTTTGCCATTCTGCCATCCACGTCGCTCTGGTCCGGCACCATTCCAAACGTTGGAGTCTGTGCTGTGAGGTCAATGGCAGTCTTCTTAGCGGGCGCCGTGATTGCAGGCCACGTGCAACCAGTCGACGGGAAATGGTTCTGGTCGACACAGGAACATCCAGGGTACCTTGCACGTGCTGCAGAATCGACGTACAAGTGACTTGCGGGTCCGCCACAGCTTGTCGGTGAATCCGTCGATCCAAGCGGTCTGACGTCACTCTGGCTGCACCTGCACCCCTCAATGTGGCTACATTTCCTCTTTCCAACCATCTCCGACACAGCCGATGCACAGTGCTTGCATCCATGTGGGTATCAGCTGCAATTTGACGTATGGACCAACCTCCCCTTCTCAGTCCGATCACCATACCCCTTGTAAAGTCGTCTATATGCTGGAAGTGTCTTCGTTGAGGACGGCGTGGCATTTCCTCCTATCACACGTATCCTTCGAGACAAAAACCAAATTTCTCCGATAATTAGTCTGGCAGAAAAACCAACATGAACATAGCCCACTTTTCAACTTCATTCTCTTATATCTTACTTCACGTGCGTCGGAGAGCTGCGCATTTCATATCATTTGCATAACTCAGTGACGTGCGTCTACGGTAAAATTTGCATGAATTTCTGACCACTCCTTCTTGGTGTTGCATTTTCAATGTCGAGCAGTGTATAAGTTATGCTTCAAAATCGTCTTTTTAACCTCCGGACAGCAAATGTAAGCAAATTTTGAAAATGACCCATATATATAAAGATACATATAAAACTTTAGGACACGATCTATATTTTTTAGTACTTACATACACCCAATGTGTGTGTAACGTGCAACACACTTAGGGCCCTGCTCCACATCAGCGTAAAACGCGACCGAAACCGAAAATCCGGGTACTTTCCATAGGAACGGGGGGGGGGGGCTATGTAATCCATTTTACGTTTCTGCTTTATTTTTCTGTTTTACGTCAATGTGGAGCAGGGCCCTAAATATATAGAAAATATGTAAAGCTCGTCCTAACTTTCTTTTTTTTTTCTTGAGGCCACTGGCAAAAATATTGTAGTGTTTGTTCTTTAGTCTCTTTTGCATCTTTAAATTACTACTTAAATCTCTACTTATATTTATTAACTTTAATTAATATAAGTAGAGCTGGATTTACGTACAAGCTAAACAAATCCATTTCCAAATGCGTTTCTGTAGCATATTGCTTTAGATCAATTTTTGTGATTCACATCTTTCATTTCTTGCTATTTTTTTACTCCCGCATTTAGTATTTTGGAAGTTATTTGTTGTTGCTTGCTTTTATCTACACCGCATTCTATTAATATGTTTAGCACGAGAAAAAATGCGAGATTACCTCTATTTTTCTTCGTTTTCTGCATTCTTTTGATTGAAAAATAAAGTTGTTGTGAGAAATCTTTAGTAAGATGTACTTCTTAACTTAAAACGAACGTTTCTTATAAAACTAGTACAATCTAAAAAACTAAGCAATTTGAAACTGGAAAGTGCAAATAAAATGCCTTAAATATATTGTTTTAGAGGTCTTGAAAACAATTAAATATGACTGAAAATTCTTGAAAAGTTCTGCTTCTACTTTATTTTTTATTAAGTGCATAGACCATAGAGCATTGATTATTGTCCGTGATGTTTCTCTTCTGTGTTCTAAATTTTTACACCGTTTTTTAAATCTTTTCATGCATTTTTTTTCTATTGATCATTTTACATTTAATTCGGTGTTGTGTTAGTCGGTGGATTGGAGAGACGATCAAGCACTAACTTTATACCGAAAGCCGATGCCAGTTTTCTTTTCTCCTCCCAAGCTCTATTTACTTGTCGATTAATGTCACCGATTTATTGAAACACAAGCACAAGTATTTTTTATTTTGATTGATTTTAATTTGCAAAATAAGGTATAACTTTTTAAAGGTATTATTTGTCTATTTTTCTCCTATTACTTTTGTAATCTTAATTACCCCCTATAAAACCTCAAAATGCAGAATTTTAGATCTATAGATCTAAAATTCTGTGGTGACAAAATGTACTGTTGTGCCTACAGCAATGTTTTCCGGACTACAAAAGGGCAAAAGGGGCTTGTATGGCTAAAACGACTTAGGGCGACGTTCGGTATAATTCCCTGAATATATGATTTTATTTTGTCACGCTGTTTTTGCATCTATTTATTGGATTGTATTTACAAGCTCTATTTAAATTTCTTTTTAAACTTTAATCGTGGAGAGGGGCGGCATTTTTCAGATTTATCCGGGGCGGCGAAACTGCTAGGGCCGCCCCTGGAGGTGGTCGGAGTCGACATGTTTTTTCACGACTCTACTTCCACAACCCTGACTTTTAGGGAGAATTTAAATGGGAAATCAATAATTTAATGTTATTAGCAACCTTCCAGATAACAAGTAAAACTAGATAAAAACTAATTACTTCGCATTTGTTGACCTACTGTAGAGGAAAATGAAAATGTAAGACCACTAAATTAAAAAAAAAAAACCTTCACTTTTATCTTCAAACAGTGATGACGCCTACTCAATTGTTTAGAAACTCGGAATGTCTTCTATGTCACCTGATCTTCACTCACCAACAATTTAGTTTCGAAAAGAACCACAATTCAGAGGTTCTTTCCATTTACCCCATGTTTCCTTTCGCTCTCAACTGCCTCTTTTGTCTGTCTGTCTGCTGTCGGAAGATCTTTTGATTTTAGACGTATCCCAGGAAAACGATTAAAATGGACACCGGTTAATTGAATCAGACGCTTTATTGAATCAAAACTGTTAAGAAGAAACGCTATTTATATAAGTGGCGGCCGGCCCTTGGCCTTAGAGATCCATTTCAGATTAAAATTGAATTATTTGCATTGTTACAAAGAACGAGTATGTTGTGATTAACAAAGTATAAAAGTCTGATTCTTAGTTTAAATTATCTTTATTGAATGGAATCACCAACAAAGAGTTTGAAAGCTCTAATTGTAATTTCACTTAAAAGAGTTTATTTTTGTTTTATTTAAACAGTTACTTGAGGAAAGAATTTTTCTCTTTTTCAAATGTTGGGATATCCTATTGAGTAAGAACTCATATCCGTTCAACAGTGAGAATCCAAGCCAAAGTCCACTGTATCCGCCGAGGAGACTGAACATTTCGATGAACTGAAAAGCAACAGAAATACGTTTACTACTGGCAAATAGGGAAGTTTTCGATTTTTAATTTTATTTTTTCATCATAGAGCAACGTTTAGCATCATCGGTGAAAAGTAGTTTTTTTTTTAATATTTTTTAAAGTTTTAGCGACGGTGACGTCAGATGGCTGATGGATTATTCGCCAGAGCGCCAAGGCTAGAGCGAAAAACTGCATATCGGCTCGAACGGAAACCGGTTTTCCGTGCTTTTATAGGGCTGTTCCGCTGTTCCCGCAGGCTGCCGTGAAAAAGTAGAATTTGCCAAGAAATGCCTCGCTAAAAATTTGGGTATGGTTTTCTCTGCAAAAAGTTTAAACCCATCATCGTTGACACTCCTGGCAGGTTATTGGATTGGCCTTTGACGAATCTTATCTCCATAGTGAATTAATGGACTTAAACTGATTGATAACGGAAGGGAAAAAAACTCTGCAATGCAGAGTTCATATAGCTGCATGCTGCAATACAATTTTGTGTGTGAACGGTTTAAAACTACAGCCATCCAACGTCACTGGTTTCGTTTTCAAGGCGTGTTTTTTTTTTTTTTTTTTTTTTTAATTCATTAAAAATCTATCATTGTATTTCAAAATTCGGCGATGGTGAATTTTTATGTTTTGTAAGTGTCTTAATAATATCTAGTAGTCAAAGTCAGCATATTTAATAGGTTGGAAACTTCCCTATTGTTGTAGCTAATTTCTTTCGATTAGGAAATTTACTAGCACATGAAAAGAAGCGTGGGCAAGTTTCTTCAAAAACGGAGAAAAGTGGCCACAAGAAATAGGTTTCTTTCAAAGGGAAATTTCAAGCTTAACTTCTTTTACGAGATAGAGTAGCAAAAAAATTACACATAACTTTTGTGGTTACAATATTTACTAGTATTATTTACGCTTTAATGTTTTTCTAACATACTAAACTAAAAGTAAAAGTAGTGGTACATTTCATACAATATTTATGATAAAAAAATTTTTTTTTCAACTATTGTACTTTAACGGTAATACACGTTTGCGTGTTTATACCAAGCTAATTAAGATAATAACCTATATTACCGGATATTTTGGACGATGTGTCAAAGTTCTTTTTTCGGTCGAGCCGTAATGAATTCGTACACAGGCCATGTTTTGCCTAAAGAGGGAAAAAAGCTCTCTTAAAACAACTATGCGTAAGAATACTTCCAAAAACACTTCTTATAAAAACTTCACTTCTTATTTAAAATAAGTCAAGATTCTAAGAACAAATTATGAGTAAAGCACACGAAACCATTTGAATTCTTATTTCATTAATCATTCCTTTTGCCGCTAACATTTTTAGCTTAGAATAGATCTTTACTAATCCGAATTAACTTAACCAAACTAATCCAGATTTTATACTAATATTTTAAACTGATATGCTACTCAAAGTGATTGTTTACGAAGGTTTAAAGCTTCTTGTAGTATCTGAACCAAACCACAAATAGATTTAACTTATCTGACATTGTATGGCAGAGTTAACCGAACTTTTAAACATTGTTACGCCCTTTGTAGAAAAGTCATGACAATTGACTTTTTTCAGCGTAACAGACAATTTAGAAAAAGGCAGCATTAAAAAAAGTTTCATTTTCTTTATTTCTCACTGATTTCAACATCATTTACAAAAACACTGCACTACGATAAGGAACAACATATGTTCTTGTCAGAATAGAATTTCAAGTTCATTTAAATAATTTATCGAATTTTATGCTTTTTGGGAGAAACTTGTAAAATTTCTATTCATTCGTCCAATTTTAATAAGCAAAGTATGAAAAAATACTTGAATTAAACATTTCTTTGTTGAGGGTGGAAAACAAACCTAAAACTTTCAAAGAAAATTTACTCCTAAACTTTTAAAGCAAGGATTTGGTCCGTGTTTTCCTTAATATAATGCACAAGTAGGATTCATTTGTATTTTTTAAGTTCAACATCTTATTTTTAAGCATTTCTAGGTACTCATTTAGATTTTACGATAAATTTAATGTAGGCTTTTCTTGCACAATATTTTAAGAATATTCTTTTTACGTCGCAGACTGATGAAAGAAATTCTACAACCGGGTAGATAATATGCACTGCACACTCTTATTCTTTCAAAAAATAATTACGTAAAATATTTAAGCAATAGCCATTCGGAATGTGATTTTCTCTACTTACATCATTTCCTCATATGATGTAAATATGTTATCCAACTGCATCTTGTCATACAAAGTAGATTCCTACAAAGATAAAATAATTTCAACTAATGTTACGATATTTTCGTATTTTCTACATGAATATGTAATTCTCTATTGTATTTTATTTGTTTGGAACTAACACAAATAAAAATGCTAAAAAATCATAGAATCTACATTCGAGAAATGCAAAGCCAAAATAAATAAATAAACAAATAAAAATAATAATTAAATAAAAGATCCGTTGAAGGGGCAAGATTTGCGTATTTTCTTTGAAAGACATTTTTATGCGTACTTTAGTATTCCTTTTTTCAATAAAATAAAAAAAGAAACGGTTATATGCAATTATTCCATAGATCTTAATGTCACTTGTTTTTCAAAGCATTCACCAAAACAAAGTTTACCTTTAAAGATGGGATTGGCTTTGGTGGATGACAGACATTTTACTTAGCTCTTAACACGGAAACATCCTTCCAAGTCAAAACAAAACATTTGTCACGCGTATTTCGTTGAAAGAGAAAATCGAAACCATTATTATTTTGACTAGGCTTGTATTGTAATTATATGTTTGCTTCTGGTGAGGCAATTTGTTTGTTTTTGTAGATTTTACACATGTTGATGAAAATAATTTTGAGAACATCGTTGTTTTTCAATTGATAAGTGTCTTTTTGTGAGTGTAAGTTTGAACGAAAATTGGGTTAGAAATAAAGGGTGATAGGCAAAATGAAGAAATTAAAAAATTATAATGGAATATAACATTATAAAATATTAAATCTTAGAAATGAGTTGAGGAAAGGGCAATTTTCTTCGCCCTCCCTAAGCTTTTGGATTGTGTCAAGAAGTTAAATTTTGTACATTTTCGAGTTTTTCATAACCAATTATTCTGCCATTGTGAAACCCTAAAAGTGGTTTCAAATTTGCGATGCTGGGTCAAAAACTGGCATTACATTAACACTTTGAACAAAAAAAAAGTGAAGCATGTAGCAGAGTTACACGAGCTCTGCTTCCTACACTGGGTAAACTACCAACATCGACGAATGGTGTTTTCAATACCATTCTTAGTATCTTTCTAGTATCTAAATATACTGCTAAATCAAAAATATTTTTCGTGTTAAAAATAGGCACTTGTGATTTTCCAAGAATAAACCTAGTTTTAATAGACTTTTTGATGAAAATTCCTGTTTAAAAAAGAAATTAAATAATATTTAGAATTAGATAACATTTCTTGTTAAACAATATTTAGAAATAATAGTAAAATAACCAATAAATCTACGCTTTCTCCAAAGATCGTGAAAATAATAATAATAATAATAAGTTGAGTTTTTCTCGAAACTAAATTCTAGTTACTTATTTATAGCACTACCCTCCCCCTCCCCACACAGTATTTAAAACGCTGAAACTTACAACATTACCTTTTGCAACGGTTCTGCATCTGTGGCAACATATTGAAATTCCACTTGGCTACAAAAGGAAAGGAAAATATCATTCATAAAAAGAAAGCGTGAAAGAAAGGAGCAGTTTTGCATTAAAAGCATCAAGTAATTAAATATTTCATAGAAACTTACTATATATATAAATATATACACTGAAGTGACAAAAGTCATGGGATAGCAATATGCAAATTTTCAGATGGCAGTAGCATCGCATAGAACAGGTATAAATGCGCAGTGCTTTTACAGAGCTTTCATTTCTGTTCAAGTTATTCATGTGAAGAGGTTTTAACGTGATGATGACCGCACGACGTGAATTAACAGACTTTGAACGCGGAATGTTAGTTGGAGCTAGACGCATGGGTCATGCCATTTCGGAAATCGTTAGAGAATTCAACATTCCCAGATCCACTGTGTCAAGAGTGTGCCGAGAGTATGAAATTTCAGGCATAACATCCCACCATGGACAGCGCAGTGGTCGACCGCCTGCACTTAAAGATCGAGACCGGCGACGTCTGCAAAGAGTCGTAAATTCTAACAGACAAGCAACACTGCGTCAAATCACCGTAGAAATCAATGTGGGACGTACAATGGACGTGTCTGCTAGAACTGTGCGGAGAAATTTGGATTTCTTGGGCTATTCCAGCAGAAGACCGACTCGAGTGCCTTTACTGACAGAACGACATCGCTTGCAGCGACTCTCGTGGGCACGTGAGCATATCGGTTGGTCCCTAGATGAATGGAAAACCGTGGCCTGGTCCGATGAGTCACGATTTCAGCTGGTAAGAGCCGATGGTAGGGTTCGAGTGTGGCGCAGACCCCACGAAGCCATGGACCCAAACTGTCAGCAAGGCACTGTTCAAGCTGGTGGTGGCTCCGTAATGGTGTGGGCTGTTTTTTCATGGCATGGACTTGGTCCTCTAGTGCGACTGGACCGAACATTGACTGGAAATGCTTATGTGCAGCTACTTGGAGATCACTTGCAGCCATTCATGGACTTCATGTACCCAAACAACGATGGGATTTTTATGGATGACAATGCGCCATGTCACCGGGCCACAACTGTTCGCAATTGGTTTGAAGAAAATTCTGGACAATTCCAACGAATGATTTGGCCACCTAGATCGCCCGACATGAATCCCATTGAGCATTTATGGGACACCATCGAGAGGCCTGTTCGTGCCCAAAATCCTGCCCCATCTACGCTTTCACAATTATGGACGTCTATCGAGACAGCATGGCTCAATATTCCTGCAGAAGACTTCCAACGACTTGTTGAGTCCATGCCACGTCGAGTTGTTGCACTTCGCCGGGCAAAAGGAGGGCCGACACGATATGAAGAGGTATCCCATGACTTTTGTCACTTCAGTGTATGTTTTTATTAGGTATTATGTATGAAGTCCGCCTCCAGGCGTGTACGAAGTTAGTGTAAATAAAAACAACGAATAACGATTTGAAAAAGACTTGAAGACACGTTATATATACAAAAACGACAAAATTTCGAGAAACAACTAAATGTTATTTACACTAATAAGCCTGTAAACGAACTTCATACAAAGTACCTAATATTTAAAATACATTTACTGCTTTAGCAGCAATTATGCGCTGATTGAATGTAGAGCATCTCATTTTTACATATTTCACATATATATATATATATATATATATATATATATATATATATATATATATATATATATATATATATATATATATATATATATATATATATATATATATGTATACATATATATAACTATTAGTCATCTGTAACTTAAGAATTTGTTTTAAACATACGGTGAATGTAGACTTGTTTAGGCAATGATTTCACTTGAAAAATCAAAAGTTAGATGCAATAATAAATGGCCGAGGGTTCTCGATTCTCGTCTTCCCCAAATATTTTAAAATTGTTTTTTAAGGAAAAAAAAATAACAAATTAATTCTTTAATTGTTTCTCTTTTCTTCATCTTACCTGACGTGTGCGAAGGGTCGGCACTCGTGGTCACCCCTTGAATGTATGTGCTCATATGGTTAGAATGTCGATGGCTCCGAAAAAGTATTTGGTCTAGCCTTCCCCGCTCCCTCCCTCAGAGATATCTGAATCAGGTCCTGATCTGATACATTGAAACGCACGACGAAAAGAAAGATATTTTGTTTCACAAAAGATGCTAATATTCAATTTTTTAATTCTTAATGTCTGAAATTAAATGCAACTGCATTTGGAATTTTCAATTGGATTTTGGATCTAATTTTCAAGTGGATTGGAAATGTTCAAAATAAAAAATCAGTAATGATGGTATTATTTTCATCGTTTACAAGTAATAAAACAAAACAGAAGAAAATGTTGAAACCTTATTAAAAATTAAACATGTTATCCTTCAGATAAGTCTAAGGCTAGCTTTCATCATACAACTGATGGTAATTGCCAATTTTTATTTTGCTGATTAATGAATTGGAAGAAAAGAGAAGTTATACAATTGACGATGTAATTAAAAAAATTTATGAAAAACGTGCACTTTTTCAAAGATGCGTTAAAAAGTGAACTTTGTGGGTCAAAATATATTGACTAAAAATTTAAACTGTTAGGAAAATGCTACAAAATCAATACTTTTTTTTTGAAAAAGCTATTTGTTAAAAATCTGACATTTCTGAAAAAAAAAGGAAAAAAAATTCTCATTAAGGTTCACATATTCAAATAAATAACAAAAAATTCAGAAAAAACCTAAGATTTCTGTTAAAAATTTACGAATATCCGCTTTAGCTTCAAAATAATACACTGGCGAAAAAAAAAAATCCCAACACCAAGAAAAAATTACTCTAGAGTAATGAAATTTGGGTAATGCAATTGTCTAGTTAACATGTTTAATTGATTAAATGTACAAGATCACTGGCTAATTTAAGCTCGAGAAAATGCTGTGCAAATGTGAAATTATGTAAATTTATTAGAGGGTGTAACCTCCGAAATTTTGAAGGCAAGGCTGCAAGCGTGCATGCATTACGTCATACAGGTGCCGAATGTCACTTTGTGGTATGGAGTGCCATGCTTGTTACACTTGTTGTGTCAATACTAGGACCGTCATTGCTGACTGTGGATGATGCTCGAGGTGCTGTCCAATGATATCCCATACGTTATCAATTGGAGACAGAACTGGTAATTTTGTAGGTCATGGTAACATGTTAGCACTCTGTAGAGCACATTGCGTTACAGCAGCGATGTGAGGGTGAGCGTTATCCTGTTGGAAAACTCCCCTTTGAATGCTACTGATGAAGGGCTGTACTACTGGTTAAATTACCAGACTGGCGACAAATTTTCAGTCAATGAGTTTGGGATAACCGCAAGAGTGCCCCTGCTGTCGTAGGAAATTGCTCCAGAGACCATGACTCCAGGTGTGGGTCCCTCGTGTCTAGGCCGTAGACCGCTTGGATGCAGGCGGTCCCCTGGCCTCCTTCTGACCAATATACAGCCAACACTGGCACTAAGGCAGAATCTGTTTTCATCAAAAATTACAACAGATCTCCACTCCGACCTCCAGTGAGCTCTGTCTTGGCACCACTGCCGTCGGAAACGGCAATGGTTTGCAGTCAATTGAATACCGGCTACAGGCTGCCTGGCTCGGACCTGTCCTTGAAGTAAACAGTTTCTTATCGTTCCTTGGGTCACGACGGTACCAACTGCAGCTCGAATGCCAGCCGCAGATGCAGTACGATGCGCCGCAGCCGTATGCAAGATTCGGCGATCTTCCTTCTCAGTCGTGCCACGTGGCAGCTCGGAACTCGATCTTCTTGAAGTAGTACCATCCCTTAACCATAGCTTCCAATAATCATGCATGGTGGAGACATTCCCACCCAAGTTTTTCTGCAATATCGCGAAATGAAAATCCACCTGCTCGTAGATAAATTGTACGACCTCGTTCAAACTCGGTGAGCTGTTGATAATGGCTTCTTCGTCTACTTTAAGGCAATCCTGGCTAACATGAACGCAATTCGTCAAATTTCACGGAAAAATAATACCCACGAGCTTCACAACACGCTTTTAAAACAAACCTTATTTGCATGTTCTGAGTGACGCCAGCTGCGCCACACTTATGCGCGGAGCGCGAAATTTCAATCGATATCATCTTTCAGTTCTATAAACACGCCTACCAAATTTCGTTTATCTAACACAAGTCTTTCTTGGTGTTGGGATTTTTTTTCCGCCAGTGTATCAAAAATGATAATCTGTTGGTATATAATTAAATTTGTATGGAATCATTAAATGGAATTCTAAAAAAACTAAGGACACTTACTGACATGCCATTGGACATTTAGAATTACAAGTTTTGAAGACATTTTCTTCGATGACGCCCAAGCAATGAACTAAAATAAAAACATTTTAAGAGATTTAAAAACCTTGACCCAATGCTATTGATAGCGGATAACTTACAAAAATCTAAACTCATGTTTGTGAAAATTGCAACACCATGAAGGACTTGCGCGAATGGGCTGAAATTTTCAGCAAATGCAAAGTAGGGTATGATATGCAAATGATTAGAATTTTAGACTCGTAGCGCATGCGTACGCTGAGCAGCGCCCTCTGAACGCCGGATTTATCCGAATAAATAGACGGCTGCAGCAAGGCGTGCATGGTTATAGGTGGTTATCTGCTTGTGATAAACGTTAGCTCAGACGTTGCTTATGCCTCTTCGACGAAAAAGAGCGAGGTTTCAACAACTTACGGAGTTTGAACGGGGGAGGATCATCGGCCTTCGTGAAGCTGGATTGTCTTATCGTGAAGTAGCCGCTCGTGTGCAGCGTAACAGCAGCACAGTGATGCGTGTTTGGAAGCAGTGGACGGACGAGTGTCGGACAACTCGGAAATCCGGGAGTGGACCCCGAAATGTGACGTCAGCGCGCGATGATAGACACCTGATCCGCATGGTGCTGACGGACCGTACAGCTTCTTCTAGACAACTGGCAGCACAGTGGTCAACAGCTACAGGTGTTTCATTGTGTGCTTCATCAATTCGTAGACGTCTGCTGCAGCGTGGACTGCGCGCAAGGACTCCTTTATACAGGATCCCCCTCACGCTAAATCATCGCCGCCTGCGGCTACAATGGGCCAATCAGCATAAGGACTGGCGTGCTGATTGGCAGTATGTTGTGTTTTCTGACGAATCCCGCTTTAATTTGTGGTACCATGATGGCCGCATTCGCGTCCGACGCTATGCCTATTTTGGTGAACGCCACCTTCCAGAGTGCATTATTGAATGTCACAGTGAACGAACACCTGGAGTTAAATTTCATTCAATTATGACGATTCCTTCATGGTGTTGCAATTTTCACAAACATGAGTTTAAGTAGAGGAAGGTGGTAAGTACAGTCACAGAACTGTACTAATTTGAATATACTTACCATCTGTAAAACATAAGACATCCAAAATTTACTACGCGAGGCATCTCAGTAACTTCCTTCTTTAATCTCATCTGCCTGTATGAAAAGGTGTAAACCTGAAATGTAAATCCCTTCCCGCACTTCAAAAACTGCATACATGATGTCCCAGTTAAGTGTTTCAGAACTTTTAGGAGATGTAGGGGTGCATCCTGACGACTCGAAATCATGAAGCAATGTGGGGTCGGAAATGTTTTCGAAAGTGGTGATGCATACAGAAGCACCATAAAGAAAAGAGACCGTAAGTGAAAAATCTTTTCAATAATACACATATCAAAGCGAAAGGTACATGTGTGAAACTGAGTTTTCAATTGTTTTTTCCATCGACTACGATGCACACACACCTCATATCTTCATCTACATCTCTATCAGCACCAAACAGTCTGGAATACTCCCGGCAAAGTCAAATTTCTCCAAGTCGGTAACGCATTTCCGACTTCGAGTAGTTTGGGTGCACCCCACCCCTCTGAAAAGTTCTGAGACACTTAACTAGGACACCCCCTGCAATTAGAGTGACTTGATTGTGAAAAACGTTTCTATTTCGTAGGACACAAACTTCTGTTTTTTTTTAAACCACTTTAATTTGAAATTGTGTCCGAGTAAATGTTTTACTTACTTTGAGATTGGAACTCACAAGGTTCTGCGTGATACATCAAGGAAAGCCGACGATACGTGCAACCACAAAAGCTTTCAGTTTCAGTTTTGTAACATTCAAGAAGGCAGTTCTGCAAGAGATATGTGATCACATTTTCAATCTTGATGCAAAGATATATTGCCGGCACCGATTAAACGAATACTGTCGGAAACAAGAAATATTATTCGATTTAGCGGGGTATTTGTTTAAGCGGAGATCTTTAACATTGCATCAATGGCATGGGGGACTATTCGCTCCCGGGATGTTTTATTCGTTTAAGAGGGGTATTCGTTTATCCGTTACCTGATTGAGCGGGCCCGACAGTATGTGCAAAATGTCGACGAAATTGAGCTAACCCTTTTTTGGTTTTGATTTGCAGGATCTCTTTTGCATTGCGAAAAATAAGGTTCAACGTTTCACGAAGATTCCGTACTCAATGACCCATTCTTCCGAGTAATAAGTAATGAATACAAAAAATACCTTTGTGCGATTGATGTGAAGTTTTAATCCAACGTTAAAGAAGCACAAATATGCAGGTACACTGCAGACACGTGTTTCGAGGCTACAAGGAACCCCTTTTTCAATGCAAGAAGTGTGAGCTTTAGGATGAAGAATCATCCGATAAAAGCAACACGGAGGAACAAAAGACAGTATAAATAGCGAAAACTGGATATTAACTAAACAAACAAGACAATATTTAGAGCCGAAATTTATTACATGAAACCATCAAGAAAAAACCTTTAAGAAATAAATTTCCAAAAAATACAGTTAAATATGACAGGTATAGCTTATTTAGGAAACTTATGTACCGAAGCAATTGTAACACACGGAAAAACAGCAGAAAGAAAACAGAATGAAATAAAATGAAATTAGTCGAAAAATGCGTGCAAAAAATTGAAAAGGTGAATTGGTTTATTTTATACTCGGCTAATTAAAACATAAAATATTGCTTAAATTATTTTAAGAAATTTCGTATTGATGTTTTAAATTACTTTTCAAAGTTTAAAGTTTCATTGGAAATAATTTTCATTTTTATTGTAAGCACGATTAGGCCGCTTCTAGAATGTTGCATTTAATCTATACTGCTTAAGAAGGAACATAGGTGTCATCGAAAGAGTGGATATTGAAAAGGTTCCACATATCAAAGAAATTAAGAAGAGATGAGAGAGTTTATTAAAATATTCGATATTTCAGAACATCAATGTTTTTAAAGTCAAAAGTTAAATATTTAAATTTTGAACATCGCTGTTTGTCACAGAGGTCGCACTAGTTTTATGACTTTAAAATAAAATAATAATAATAATAAATCCTAAGCCAAAAACAGAAATCAATGATTTTTTTTGATACAAAATCAGAATAAATTTAAAAATAAAAAAAAAGTGTTTTACACCAATGACTGAAAATTCTTAAACTTTCGTACTTTGAGTGCAAACAAAATATACTAGCAGCTGAAATAAACTTCGAATTGGAATGCAGTCGAATTTCGATAACTCGAATATTCCTTTATCTCGAAGTGTTCATTGGGTCCCCAGACTCCAGGAGCGGATACAAGGGAGGGACGGGGGGGGGGCGATCTCTTTCATTCTCTCCAGCCCCTCTTCTCCAGCAGTTTTTGCAAGTTAAAAGTAATTCATGGCTACAGAGCCATTGGATTTAAAAATTGTATCCAACAAAACCTGCCTCCTGTCATGCATTTGAAATGAAAGACAACAGTATTTACAGCCATATGCTCCACTATATGAGTGAAAGGTACGAAATAAAGATCATATATAGCACGGGGATTGTATTTTACATTGTGAAAGAAAAATAATTTAGCATGCACCGGTTTCATTAAGGAAGCGAATGTAAATAACTCGTAGAGAAACATAAAATCACCTCGCCAATAATGCATAATAACATTCATAATAATATCTTATATTAGTGAGTAAGTATTGCTTACACATTCATTTTCGGGCATAAACTTTAAAGTTGAACTATTTTTTAATACAGAAATAAAAAAATAAAAGAAAGGAAAAGAAAAAATTAAAAAACAAGTTTCTTGGACTGTTTCACGGAAAATATAGACTAAATGTAAACAAACGACTTGCCAGAAAGTTGGTCACTGTGTCACTTTTGGTGATTTTCATTGGAATAAAAAAAAGTTATCCAATAAGATTCGTATTTGCTGTCTTCTTGGCATCAATTTGTTCCTGTCTAAGCGAAACACGTGATTCACCTGGCCAAATCGCACAATTATTTGTTTACATTCTAGTTCAGCTTTCCTACGAACGCAGTATAAGTCTATTTTCAGTCTTTGTTCAATTTCACGAAAGCAACAACAACATGTTACTTGAAGTATACAAAAGTTTTTAGAAATGATTTCGTCTGAAGAAAATCCTAAATGGTAATGTTATAGGACTAAAATCAACGTGTTAAAAAGATGAGTTTTTCAACTCTCAAAATTCCCTAAGATTCAGGTCTGTTTCTTTTGTTCAAAATGTGTGGGTGTTTAACATCTCTAAAACTGGTATTCGTTTTTCTACAGTATAGTTCTGAAACAGTAGAAATTTCAGAACCGCTTTTTTGTTCCACAAAAATTCCACCACGCCGTCAAGTGTCTCAGAGGACAGGGAATAGGAGACTTCTTCTCTGGGTTATCACAAATTGACACATATAATTTCAAGTAATTATTTTCCAAAGGTATCATCATTAGACAACCCAATTTATCATGAGCAATACTATTCTAATACAGATCCTACTTTTTAAGCTGCAACAAGCTACAGAACGGCGTACTTAGTACACTTCACTTGAAACGAGTTGGTGCTATACTACAATGCAACCTTTCTTGGCAAAAACATCGTGACGTCAGCGTGACGTTTGCGCGACGTTAGCCTATGAAAAACGAGCTAGGTTAAACGTCACAGCCTATTTGGCGAATTATAGGAGATCGCTGACTGCCTGTGAGCTCTTATTGGCTCCACCCGTAGTGACGTCACTGCCAAGTTAAGTTGCATTTTAGTATAGAAGGTTTTCTTTAGCCGCAACTGCAACAACACTATTTGCAAATCATTACGCCAAAGTTTTCCCAATGCCAACTACGAATATTTTTTTTTAAACATGCCAAAGTTTTAAGTTTTACTAATACCGTACCTCTTGCTTTCCTTCTTAAGAATTTACGAAAATGATATCTTACCTTCTGACTCATTCTAGCACCAGTCCTGGTTTCTTTTTCTTCTTTGTAATTACGGCATTTTGTTTGATAAGGCCATTCCAGTAAAGTAGTTGTTACCTGACGAATAGATAAGTAAAGAAAAAAAATAAAGCATCATTAAGATTTTGCTACAAAAACAAAAAATGAATGTTGCAATTGATGATCACAGATGAATATTTTCTACTGGTAGCTAGTTTTCAGTGAGTTTTTAAGATGTCCTGTTATAAAAAAAATTCTACAGAGCTATCCGACAATGGGGATACCAGCTTTTTGATTTCAACATTATGTTCGTTTGTTATACATAGTTCGCTATTAATCTTTAGAGTCATAAACATCGGCAGAACACCATCCATGTCGAGACACGGTTGAATTCTTCGCCATGTTTTGCAGATGTTTTATCTTTTATGGAACATCAGAAATTCGAAAGTGTTTAATTTTTAGTAAAAATCAATGCAACGCATGCCAAATTCAGCAACCAATTGCGCACATCAAACATACAAATAATAACTATTAACAAAATTTATAGCAAAGTAAAGTGAAGAAATCCTATGATGCGGTGAAATCAAACAAGAAATTTTACTCTTCTCGGTCAAAGTCGCGCTACTTTTATTAAAATAATTTGTTTTACATGACATTTCTCATTGTTCAAAGTTTCCCTGGGTGCAAGGTTAGTTAAAACTAGATTAGTGAAGATTAGTCAGTGGTTTTGTGAACTATATATTATTTTTCAATTTTAGATAGGCATGCAATGTCATAAAAAATTTTCTTTAGTTTTATGCCTATGGATGCAATAACACCATTTAATAACTAGTAAGGCAGTTAAAAATAGAAAAATTGTGAATTCAAAAAAACCCTGACTGACTGATTTTTTCCCCTAAACGAATTCACGGCTCTAGAAAAGTCCAGTAAGCCAGTGATGACCAAGCTATGGCCTTTGGGCCAAATCCAGCTCATAAAGCATACTCTTTTTGTTCAATATTACGCAGTCACAATTTTATAAATTTGGAGCCCAAAGCTCAGATATTAACAGATGAAAACTTTGCATTAATAAAATGAGCAGCAACAATAGTAACAACAGTTGAAGGGTTTGGTGGATGAAGGTGCTATGTTATATTCGTTTGAAAATACAATCTGCACTTAGGTAATCAATGGATGCAGGTAAGCAAATAAAGCTTGGTACATCAAGAAACATGTCATTAGACTAATTTATACGCTCACCTAACGACAAAACTAGAAAACGAAAAAGGTGAACAATAAAACTTTGAACGTAAATTACTCTAAATTAAGATTTTCGTACACAAGTCCTTCCTCTCCCAAGCTCTTCAATTCTTGTTTTGTTGTTTTCTTTCTCTTTTCTTATTTTTCAACTTTATTGGGAAAACGTTTTAACATATCGTCTCCTCAGATCAACAGTGGTAAAACTTACTTAATTTTTAAATTTTTAGAAAAAGCTTTGAAAAAAATGCTGTGTTATTTTTTTAATGGATTTCTCTCAACGGGTATAAAACGGGGTCATATTCTTAATTACCAATCATTTCTGTGACTAAGGGGACATGATACTGATGGACTTATCACCTTCATCCATGGTAAAAAGTTTCAAAAATTGTCACATATCACCTTTATCCACTTGCCCCTTTAATTACTATGAAGATTTGGGATGGCATTGCCTCGAGAAGTTGGATTTCTTGAAAAACATAACAGACAGCAAGAAAAATTTACAACACAAAGAGAAGAAATAACACCCAGGGCACCGACGATAATCGAACCTGCGACCTCTTGCTTTCGAGGTGAAACTTCTACCTCTGAGCCACCGAGGCCTGTACCTTACTGTTATTGTCCGCGAGAAATTAATTCTGGTGGTGAAGTGCGAGTAAAAAAGAAAAAATGAGAACCACTGCTGTAAACTAATAAGATAGAATGTTATCTAACCTTTTGCACACCATACGAATAGAATCCCCCCGCTTCCAAACTTGCTGCATCATACGTTGGGTTAGGCACTATGTCGTCCTCGTGGATTGTCAGTCGAATTGCGGCCGTAGACCGAGCCAGTGATGTTGCTGTAGTTGTCTACATCCATATTTACACATAATAGGAGCTCTGAAATAAGTACTTGTTTCAAGTCACTTGATATAGGATTTGAAGCCCGTGAGAAATGTTGTCATTCATAGTAAAAGTTTCGCGTCTCCATGTTTTTAAAATGCATATTTGCTTGCTAAATTTTATCGCACTTTTAGTTACATTTTTTGGTATAAAAGCGAAGCAAATCACTTTTCGAATGATGAATATCTAATGAATAATAGTAGCTGGACACTTGTACTTTTTACCCTGAAAAAAAATTTGCGACTTGCTTTTTATAATAAGAGCACGGTAAAATCATTTACATGGAGATACACCTCTGTTACAATGAATGACACATGTATAGATAGACTCGAAAAATTCAACGCCGATAAATGAAATCGATACAATGGGGGAATTTCCCACAATTTTCAAAAGTATATTTTTTTGAAAAGCACCACCAAAAATATGGGACGAATTACTTTTTTCTTAATTTTAACTCAATTTAGAAATTAAAAAATATTCTTAAAGACATTCAGTCGCTGTTTCATTTTCGCTGGCCGACGGTCACAAGTTTGCAAAAACGCTCCAAGCAAGGTCCCTTTTTTGGACTAGCTGCCAAATTGTGGTCGAATTTTTCATTGTTGTGAATCTGGGGTTACCAGAGATCCGAAATGACCGATGTGTCAGTCTGGCTTTGCACCAAAGTATCTCCACTTTTGACGTCATACGAGACCTTGCTTCCCTTTAGAAATTGGAGAGTTAAAAAAAAAAAATAAATAATTAAAATAAATTGTGGAAAAGGAAAATTAGTTTCTGGCCCCATGTTATTTTGTTTGCTTATTCTATCAATATTAGTGAATAAAAGTTGTATTTTTTGACTGAAGAAAGCACTTTTATTCTGTTTGTTAAAATAAGGGTGAGGAAATCCATGGTCTGTTTCACGAACAACGTGCGGTTTGGTTCTGGTAAGATGGCTTCAGACTTGCATAAGGTTAAAAGATTTCACTTGTCAAAATAGGGCTGAGGCAATTCAGTTTGCTTTGCCAATAACAACTATAACCCAAACATAAATGAGCAAGTTGACGCTAATGTTTCTTGCTATCAGAGTCACACTATAATGTGATGATTATTGACCTCGTGTCGATGTAAGAGTCCCCCCTTTTCTCCATAAGAAAAATTAATTATCTGAAGGTCAAAGGTATTGTACTTTATACAAAATAGCTCGATTACAAGAGTTTTTGACGTCACTATTACTTCCATGACAAACACAAAACCGACAGCCATCGGGACTGCACTTTTGTTCTTAGTCTCGACTCATCAGTCTGGAATAGACAGTAACCAAGCTGAGGGAAGATGTCTACATTGAAGTAAAGCTTGTCCTTCAGTTTAAGAGTTGAATCCTACCATTTCCACAGACTCTCGTTAGTATGCTAAATCTACTTTAGCTACCAGTTTTTTAGCCCTCTGTGCTACAATGAAATGACATCTGCCCTCAACTCGGTTACTGTCTATTCCAAACTGATGAGTTCAGAATAAGAACGAAAGTACCGTCTCTAAATGACAATACCGAGCTGTCGGTGTATTACCTGTATTTTGTGTCTTAGTCCTACTCAGGCCCGTTAGTTAGGGGGTCGGGTGTCAATTGCCTTCTCCCCCGACTTTGGAAAACCAGTGTATTTACAAACAAGTGGGTGTAGTACTTTCAACTACTCCAAAAGAAGCATGACTTCGGAAAAGGGGGCATAACTTCAAGAAAAATCGTAATTGAAACAATGCAAAAAATTACCTGAAGCCATACCTGTCACCGGATTGAAAACAAATGCACTCCTACTTCCATTACTCTTTTCGTCCCAGCGAGCGTTAAACGTGAAACAATTTGTAAATTCATAATCGTAATACCAAGAAAATCTGAAAGGAACGACGTGAAAACAAATTACATGGATCTACAAAGTATTTCCTGAACACTACGGATTGTTTCTGGTGTATTTTCGGAAGCTTATTTCAGAAAAATAAAACAAAATATATAATAATTTTTAAAATAATCTCGCAGTTTTTTTTCACAGAATGAAATTTTCTGTTAACTCCTTTTTATGAAATAGAATACCTAATCAAAACTTTTACTCGCCCTCGAAATGCCTTCGTAAATATATTTTATTCAACTATTCTTTTCTCTTTATAATAAACAATTATTAAAATAAAAAAAAGTCGATACGCATAAGTACACATAAATAAGCTAGCATGTCACGAATATTTTTTTCTTATTGCATTATCTTAAGAATTCTTGGTTCGTACGTTTACTCGCGCATATGAAAAACTAGTCTCAAAAAGAGACTACTCCGATTTTGATTACGTTTCCTACGTTCCAGGGTAGGCCATTTCTTCTTCTTCGACCAAAAGTATTA